>JAKGUB010000518.1:0-27009 GCA_026261675.1 Hippocampus mohnikei
TGATTAATTTTTAGTTAATTTGAGTTAATTATGACAGTTGAGTTTTTAATTAGATTAAAAATTGTAATCGTTTGACAGCTCCAATATATATATATATATATATACCATTGAAATGATAATATATATATGTGCACCTTTGAATGACAACCATCTACATTCAGCAAGATCATATTTAACATACACTTAAGACTACAATTACAAAAGAGGATATGCAGAAAAAGTTGACATGTTGTGATGTCTTATCCTCCACATTGATTGTAACATGTTCTGTCCGCTGTGGTGGGAGCTTGTGAGAATTTGACTCCTCCTATTAAAAAAAACACTTACATTTAACATCCATCCATCCATTTTCCGAACCGCTTGATCCTCACTAGGGTCGCGGGGGGTTCTGGAGCCTATCCCAGCCGTCTTCGGGCAGTAGGCGGGGACACCCTGAATCGGTTGCCAGCCAATCACAGGGCACACAGAAACGAACAACCATCCACGCTCACACTCACACCTAGGGACAATTCAGAGTGTTCAATCAGCCTGCCATGCATGTTTTTGGAATGTGGGAGGAAACCGGAGTGCCCGGAGAAAACCCACGCAGGCCCGGGGAGAACATGCAAACTCCACACAAGGAGGCTGGAGCTGGAATTGAACCCGGTACCTCCGCACTGTGAAGTCGACGTGCTAACCACTGGACTACCGGGCCGCCCTACATTTAACATGTTCATACTTAACTCTTTATTAATTGGAAGAATCCACATGCAACAATACATTGAATTTTTCGAGGGCCACCATATCATTTTTATTCGGGCCTGTTTACAATGGAAGTGCCTCACACAATTCAAAATGGGTCTTTGGTGGTTTGGGAGGGAGGTAGAAAATTAGATCAAACATAGGTAGTTGTGATGTAATTGTTAATTTTTGTGAGGCACTTGCATTGACTTGTATATTTTACAATCACTGCTTGCACAGACAGTTTGAATGCACTCAAGAGATCAAAATGCCAAAGCTCTGAACAGTGAGAAAAGTCTTTCCTAATTGATTCATCAAAATCAGTCAAACTACTGACCTGGTGCAATCGGTTCGCTCTGCTGAGTCTTTTTGATTATAAACATTATTTGGGATTCTAAGATAGAGGCACATCTCTCCCCAGAATCCTTTACTGGCCGCATTTGTGTCTTTACACAATCGTTGCACATGGACGATAGCTCGCAAAATATCTGTCGTCAGAACGTTTCTTGTGTTGTTCTAGAGAAAAAAAGTAAGAGCATGACTACAACAATGTAACACCAATGATGCAATTTTTGTTTTATATAATCTCAACCAACACCTTACCCCAAAGACCTTGAATAACAGAACTCTGTGTGAAGAAGAGAAAACATTTTCAAGTTATAAAAATTACATTCAAAAGAAAATGTTTAAACAATACACCTATTTGTATACAGTATTAACATAAGATTATGCGACCCGTTGCATAATACGGTTACAAATAAAAAGTGTGACAAAAATATTAACTCCATTTAACCCTGTAAGACCCAGATGTAGAAAAAAATACATGAGCAAGATTTTTGACCACTTCGTAACTGCAGAAAAATAGTCAAGCATCAGCTAGAAGTTACTAGAAATAAAAACAACTCCAAATATACAGTGTTCCAAAAACATTATGAAGTTTCAAATACCTCATGCCATTTATTTTAATGTATAAGCATGTAAGAAGTGCAGAGGCCTTAGGTAATTTATCTGGTTTGCAAGCTATTATGGCAACCAGCAAGTCTGAACGTTTCAGCCAAGCAACATGGACATAACCAGCTCTAATTCAAATTTGATTAATGTTTTCCAAAATGAGAATGAATACATGTTCCACGTGTTAAAGTGAAGAAAAGAAAAACGTGAAGGAACTTTCCTCAATTGAATCTTCAACAACGCAATTGTTCAAAATAAGCATGCTCATCTGCCAACCATTCGCTGGTTTCTTGGCGTTTGTCGTTGGACAATCAACCAGATATTTGTTGTCAGTAGCGGCCGCTGGGTCAAAATCAATTATCCAGATAACTGCAACGATGCTGGTTTTGTCTATGTCAGGCCCATTGGCCCAACTAACAAGGGCAACACAATATTTAGACTTTTTCACTAAAGACAATGTGTCACTTGCTTCTTGTCTGATTATTGCGCCTGTAAAGTAAGCTCTTATATTTGTGTGTATTTCTCAATAGCCTATAGTTTTATTTGATGGTTTCTATTTAACTTGCATACCTTGTTATTCTGTGTTCACATAAAGTTTTCCTCACACACTATCTGCCACACACATCCCATCGCACCCAGAACACGCACCCACACACACCATATGATTTACTGAGCCAACAGCACACCACACCAGTACTTTTCTATTGTTTGCACTGCGCATGCTCTATTCTGTGACTTTTCAAAATAAAAGCACTCTGCAGTGGAGAACCAACGGGAGATCTTGTGAGCCGAGGCACTGAAACTTCGTGCCCTCCCTGTTCTTCCCTGCTGCAGCAGTCTAAAACTTTATTTCCGTGTGCGCTGCCTGTTCTTTGCCGGGTCGGCCGGGCCTTTTAGTCCCAACAGCGCCTGAATAAATAAATTGATATGAAGTTGTTAGGCTCCTTTTCCGCGTCTCTAAGAACCAACATGTTCACCTTCGCTGGAAAGAAATACTGCGCTATGATTGGTTGGTTGGTTTGGGATAACAGAAATGAAAGGGGACTTTTCAGAAAATCCTGGGAATGAATGAATGAATAAATAAATAAATATGTACACGCACACACACTAGGCCGATCACGCATGAATTAGTTAACACAAAACGCTATTCAAATACTCGACATTCAATGATCAATCTTCCTTTTGTGTGCAAATGTGCACCCTTTGTGGCTTCTGTTCTCGACAAAATTAAGAAATCTCAGAGAAATGGCGAGGCCACGAGATGGCGAGGCTGTGCGTGCTTCAGCGCGAACATGTACGCAAGCGCGTCTTTTGATTTCAACCAATCAGCGCCAACGCAATGGCGTCAACAGCTAAGCTAAGCTAGCCGAGGACACGCAAAGTCGGACCGACACGTTTTCTGCCAATCTGTGTGTTTCCCTTTTTGTCCAAATATATTTTTACGACAACTGTCTTGTCCACGGCGTCTTTTATTCGTTCCCATGGGGTTTAGCAAGTGTGTTTATAATTTTGTCTGTGGTTTTATTGTTCTTGTTTTGATTGTAAAGCGTCCTTGAGTGTTTTGAAAGGCGCGTATAAATGAATTGTACTATTATTATTATTATTACACAAAAATGTAGGTTTGAAAAAATGCCCGTAAAGTTTTTTTGAGGTAGAAATTCTCGGTCGATCGGGTTAACGGAAACACTACTTTTTCTACGCCTAACTGTTATGTGCTAAGGATGTTAGGCATTCTGGTAAATGTAGTTTTGGCCCCTATTTGGTCATTTTTCAATTCACAACAGGCCAACGAAAGCGACCGCCCTTTCATGGCGGTTAGGGTAAAACGAACGTAGAAAATTGACCGAGTTCTATTTTTCTAATTTCCGAGTTCTATCATTTTACTTTTTACACTTATCGTATTAATTTGAGCATGAGAACACTAGACATTGATCAATACCAAGGATAATTACGTTTCAAAACATTTCAAACATTTCCTAATGAAACTCATGTGGGGGTAGGATGAAGTCTATACTACTACTACTACTGTATCAGATGATGTAATTAAAAATAGATATGATTACATATTGCAATATGATGTAAAAAATACAGACAGACTACTACATATGAAAAAAATACACGTAGTACTCTTTTTGGTCTCATTACAACACCTAAAACTCTACACAAATATGGTCTTGGCGTGTATAGAAAAATATTCGAAAATGTCAACATGTTGGGCGTTCAGACCAACTTGTCGGCACCAGGTCATATTTTCCCATTTTGGAGGCCTTTTATTCCAAAATGTAAAGAACAGTACGGAATTTTCAGAAAGAAAAAAACTAACTGTGTGTTTCAATTTTATTTTCAGACAATACTGAGTAGGACTTGAACCTGTGCTGCCTGCAACGAAAGCCAGATAGTTTACCACGACACTACCAGTGACTGTGACTGGCATGGCACTTATGTCATATGACACTACATATTGGGGTTTTCCCAAAGACAAAAGTAACCAAGTGTTCGGCACCGTATTTGCCCATGTCACTGACCGGAAGTGATCCAACTCTGACTGCACCTAAATCCTGCGAATTTACCACTAGACTACCAGTGAGTGTGAATGACAGAGCTTTTCGGTCATATATGACACAAGGTAATGGGGTTTACCCAAAGAAAAAAATTAGCATGGGTTCCAAAACCAGAGTGGGTTTGGAACCCATGATGCCTGCACAGAAAGACTGCAATTTTACCACTACACTACCAGTAACTGTGCCTGACAAGGCACTCATGTCATATCTGACGCTACATACTGCGGTTTTCCCATGGTAAAAATTAACCAAGTATTTGGTGCTGTATTTTCACACGTCACTGAGCAGGTTTTGAACCATAACTGCCTGCATCGAAAGTGAGCTCATTTACCACTATACTACCAGTGACCGTGCCAGGCGAGGCACTTATGTCATATGTGATGTCACATATTGGGGTTTTCCCATGGAAAATCATAACCAAGTGTTCACTGCTGGATTTGCACACGTCGCCAACAGGGAATTGATCCAACTCGGACTACCCCAAAGCCTGTGAGTTTACCACTCGACTACCTGTGACTGTGAATGGCAGAGCTTTTCGGTCATATATGACACAAGAGGGTTTACCCCCAAAAAATTAACTAAGTGTGTGAAATGTTATTTTCACACGTCACTGAGTGGGTTTTGAACCCATGCTGCCTGCACAGAAAGCCTACGATTTACCACTACACTACTAGTGACTGTGAATATCACAGCTCTTTGGTAATACACAATGCATTTTATAGGGGATTTCCAAAGAAGAAGGTAACTCTGTGTTTGAAATTTTATTTTAACACGTCACTGAGTGGGTTTTGAAACCGTGCTGCCTCCACAGAAAGCCTGCGATTTTACCACTACACTACCAGTATCTGAATGGCGGTGCACTTTGGTCATATATGACAAAACGTAATGGGGTTTTCCCAAAGAAAAAGTAACCAAGTGTTCAGTGCTGCATTTTCACACGTTAGTGAGTGGGCTTTGAACCAGCGTTGACTAGATCTATAGACAACAAGTTCACCACTACACTAACAGTGACTGTGAAAGACAGGGCTTTTCGGTAATATATAACGCAACAGTACGGGATTTTCCGAAAAAAAAACTAACTTTGTGTTTCAATTTTATTTTCACACAATACTGAGTAGGTCTTGAACCTGTGCTGCCTGCAACGAAAGCCAGATAGTTTACCATGACACTACCAGTGACTGTCAAGGCACTTATGTCGTATGACACTACATATTGGGGTTTTCCCAAAGATAAAATTAATCAAGTGTTCGGCACCATATTTGCACATGTCACTGACAGGGAAGTGATCTAACTCTGACTGCACCCAAATCCTGCGAATTTACCACTAGACTACCAGTGAGTGTGAAAGACTGAGCTTTTCGGTCATATATGACACAAGGTAATGGGGTTTGCCCAAAGAAAAACATTAACATGTGTTCCAAAACCAGTGTGGGTTTGGAACCCATGAAGCCTGCACAGAAAGCCTGCGATTTTACCACTAGACAAACAGTGACTGTGCCTTTCAAGGCACTTATGTCATATCTGACGCTACATACTGCGTTTTTCCCATGGTAAAAATTAACCAAGTATTTGTTGCTGTATTTTAACACGTCACTGAGCGGGTTTTGAACCATAACTGCCTGCAACGAAAGCGAACTCATTTACCACTACACTACCAGTGACTGTGCCTTTCAAGGCACTTATGTCATATCTGACGCTACATACTGCGTTTTCCCATGGTAAAAATTAACCAAGTATTTGTTGCTGTATTTTAACACGTCACTGAGTGGGTTTTGAACCATAACTGCCTGCATCCAAAGCGAGCTCATTTACCAGTACACTACCAGTGACTGTGCCTTTCTAGGCACTTATGTCATATCTGACGCTACATACTGCGTTTTTCCCATGGTAAAAATTAACCAAGTATTTGTTGCTGTATTTTAACACGTCACTGAGTGGGTTTTGAACCATAACTGCCTGCATCCAAAGCGAGGTCATTTACCACTATACTACCAGTGACGGTGCCAGCCTAGGCACTTATGTCATATGTGATGTCACATATTGGGGTTTTCCCATGGAAAATCATAACCAAGTGTTCAGTGCTGGATTTGCACACGTCACCAACCGGAATTGATCCAACTCGGACTACACCCAAAGCCTGCGAGTTTACCACTCGACTACCTGTGACTGTGAATGGCAGAGCTTTTTGGTCATATAAGACGCAAGGTAATGGGGTTTAAAAAATTAACATGGGTTCCAAAACCACAGTGGGTTTGGAACCCATGATGCCTGCACAGAAAGCCTGCAATTTTACCACTACACTACCAGTGACTGTGCTTTTCAAGGCACTTATGTCATATCTGACACGACATACTGCGGTTTTCCCATGGTAAAAATTAACCAAGTATTTGTTGCTGTATTTTAACACGTCACTGAGTGGGTTTTGAACCATAACTGCCTGCATCCAAAGCGAGCTCATTTACCACTATACTACCAGTGACTGTGCCTTTCTAGGCACTTATGTCATATCTGACGCTACATACTGCGTTTTTCCCATGGTAAAAATTAACCAAGTATTTGTTGCTGTATTTTAACACGTCACTGAGTGGGTTTTGAACCATAACTGCCTGCATCCAAAGCGAGGTCATTTACCACTATACTACCAGCGACGGTGCCAGCCTAGGCACTTATGTCATATGTGATGTCACATATTGGGGTTTTCCCATTGAAAATCATAACCAAGTGTTCAGTGCTGGATTTGCACACGTCACCAACCGGGAATTGATCCAACTCGGACTACACCCAAAGCTTGCGAGTTTACCACTCGACTACCTGTGACTGTGAATGGCAGAGCTTTTTGGTCATATAAGACGCAAGGTAATGGGGTTTAAAAAATTAACATGGGTTCCAAAACCACAGTGGGTTTGGAACCCATGATGCCTGCACAGAAAGCCTGCAATTTTACCACTACACTACCAGTGACTGTGCTTTTCAAGGCACTTATGTCATATCTGACACGACATACTGCGGTTTTCCCATGGTAAAAATTAACCAAGTATTTGTTGCTGTATTTTAACACGTCACTGAGTGGGTTTTGAACCATAACTGCCTGCATCCAAAGCGAGCTCATTTACCACTATACTACCAGTGACTGTGCCTTTCTAGGCACTTATGTCATATCTGACGCTACATACTGCGTTTTTCCCATGGTAAAAATTAACCAAGTATTTGTTGCTGTATTTTAACACGTCACTGAGTGGGTTTTGAACCATAACTGCCTGCATCCAAAGCGAGGTCATTTACCACTATACTACCAGTGACTGTGCTTTTCAAGGCACTTATGTCATATCTGACACGACATACTGCGGTTTTCCCATGGTAAAAATTAACCAAGTATTTGGTGCTGTATTTTAACACGTCACTGAGCGGGTTTTGAACCATAACTGCCTGCAAAGAAAGCGAGCTCATTTACCACTACACTACCAGTGACTGTGCTTTTCAAGGCACTTATTTCATATCTGACACGACATACTGCGGTTTTCCCATGGTAAAAATTAACCAAGTATTTGTTGCTGTATTTTAACACGTCACTGAGTGGGTTTTGAACCATAACTGCCTGCATCCAAAGCGAGGTCATTTACCACTATACTACCAGTGACGGTGCCAGCCTAGGCACTTATGTCATATGTGATGTCACATATTGGGGTTTTCCCATGGAAAATCATAACCAAGTGTTCAGTGCTGGATTTGCACACGTCACCAACCAGGAATTGATCCAACTCGGACTACACCCAAAGCTTGCGAGTTTACCACTCGACTACCTGTGACTGTGAATGGCAGAGCTTTTTGGTCATATAAGACGCAAGGTAATGGGGTTTAAAAAATTAACATGGGTTCCAAAACCACAGTGGGTTTGGAACCCATGATGCCTGCACAGAAAGCCTGCAATTTTACCACTACACTACCAGTGACTGTGCTTTTCAAGGCACTTATGTCATATCTGACGCGACATACTGCGGTTTTCCCATGGTAAAAATTAACCAAGTATTTGGTGCTGTATTTTAACACTTCACTGAGCGGGTTTTGAAGCACAACTGCCTGCATCGAAAGCAAGCTCATTTACCACTATACTACCAGTGACGGTGCCAGGCGAGGCACTTATGTCATATGTGATGTCACATATTGGGGTTTTCCCATGGAAAATCATAACCAAGTGTTCAGTGCTGGATTTGCACACGTCACCAACCGGGAATTGAACCAACGCGACTACCCCAAAGCCTGTGAGTTTACCACTCGACTACCTGTGACTGTGAATGGCAGAGCTTTTTGGTCATATATGACGCAAGGTAATGGGGTTTACCCCAAAAAAAAATTAACTAAGTGTATGAAATGTTATTTTCACACGTCACTGAGTGGGTTTTGAACCCATGCTGCCTGCACAGAAAGCCTGCGATTTACCACTACACTACCAGTGACTGTGAATGTCACATCTCTTTGGTAATACACAATGCAACTTATAGGGGATTTCCAAAGAAGAAGGTAACTCTGTGTTTGAAATTTTCTTTTAACACGTCACTGAGTGGGTTTTGAAACCGTGCTGCCTCCACAGAAAGCCTGCGATTTTACCACTACACTACCAGCGTCGGTGCACTTTGGTCATATATGACAAAACGTAATGGGGTTTTCCCAAAGAAAAAAGTAACCAAGTGTTCAGTGATGCATTTTCACACGTTAGCGAGTGGGTTTTGAACCAGCATCGACTAGATCTATAGACAACAAGTTCACCGCTACACTAACAGTGACTGTGAAAAAGAGGGCTTTTCGGTAATATATAACGCAACAGTACGGGATTTTCCGAAAGAAAAAAATAACTTTGTGTTTCAATTTTATTTTCACACAATACTGAGTAGGTCTTGAAGCTGTGCTGCCTGCAACGAAAGCCAGATAGTATACCACGACACTGTTGGGTCTAAAAGGCCTGGCCGACCCGGGCAAAGAACAGGCAAGCACACTGAAATAAAGTTTTAGACAGCTGCAGCAGGGAAGAACAGGGAGGGCACGAAGTTTCAGTGCCTCGGCTCACAAGATCTCCTGTCGGGTCCCCGCTGCAGAGTGCATTTATTTTCTGTAGAGCATGCGCAGTGCAAACAATGGAAAAGTACTGGTGTGATTTGGTGTTGGCTATCATATGGTGTGTGGGTGCGTGTTTTGGGTGCGATGGAATGTGTGTGGCAGATAGTGTGTGAGGAGAGTTTTATGTGAGCACAGAAAAGCAAGGTCAAGTAAAACAATAGGGTATTGAGAAATACACACAAATATAAGAGCTTACTTTACAGACACTACCAGTGACTGTGACTGGCAAGGCACTTATGTCATATGACACTACATATTGGGGTTTTCCCAAAGAGAAAAGTAACCAAGTGTTCGGCACCATATTTGCACATGTCACTGACCGGAAGTGATCCAACTCTGACTGCACCCAAATCCTGCGAATTTACCACTAGACTACCAGTGAGTGTGAACGACAGAGCTTTTCGGTCATATATGACACAAGGTAATGGGGTTTGCCCAAAGAAAAAAATTAACATGGGTTCCAAAACCAGAGTGGGTTTGGAACCCATGATGCCTGCACAGAAAGCCTGCAATTTTACCACTACACTACCAGTAACTGTGCCTTACAAGGCACTTATGTCATATCTGACGCTACATACTGCGGTTTTCCCATGGTAAAAATTAACCAAGTATTTGGTGCTGTATTTTAACACTTCATTGAGCGGGTTTTGAACCATAACTGCCTGCATCAAAAGCGAGCTCATTTACCACTATACTACAAGTGACGGTAGCAGGCTAGGTACTTATGTCATATGTGATTGTCAGGTTTATCCAATGTAACAGGAATAAAACACAAAGAGGAGACAGGAGACTTAATTCTGGTACCAGGAGGGAACAAGGAGAAGCGTTAGGTTTCAGTTCTCGGCACGTCACCCCTAACGATCTCCTCCTTCACCCCCTTATTTATTGGGAAATCTACTACATAGGTGTGTCCAACCTAAAGGGTGGGGGCTGTTGGAGACACACTGAACTTGTTTGACTATGTGTGTGTATGTGAGTGTAAATTACGTACATGTGTGCCATTGTTACAAAAACATCCCGTTGCAGCTGGTGTTGATGGCTCCATCCACAGTTGAACCTTGCTTCAGTTTAGTCTTTAAAACTTATCTCATTCCAACCACGTCCTCGAAAAGGTGGTTGCGTTCCTAAACTTCTCCCTAACCTTTCACACAGTGCACTAAGCATTCATGAGTATAAAGGTGAGCATATAATGAATAAAAGGATTATAAATGTGAATGTTAATCATTCACATTTATAATCAAGCATTATATCTTTATTAAAAGCATAAGCGTTCTTCAATTAATGATTGCAGGCATAAGCGTTCTTCTTTGCAAGCATAATCAATTTATCATTGCAGGCATAAGTGTTCTTCATTGCGAGCATAATCAATCAATCAATCAATCAATCAATCAATCAATCAATCAATCAATCAATCAATCAATCAATCAATCAATCAATCATAATGTCACATTAATAATAACACTAATAATAAGCGAATGTATGATAACTAAAATAATCAATCCATCAGTGATGTCACATATTGGGGTTTTCCCATGGAAAATCATAACCAAGTGTTCAGTGCTGGATTTGCACACGTCACCAACCGGAATTGATCCAACTCGGACTACCCCCAAAGCCTGCGAGTTTACCACTAAACTACCTGTGACTGTGAATAGCAGAGCTTTTCGGTCATATATGACACAAGAGGGTTTACCCCCCAAAAAAAATTAACTAAGTGTGTGAAATGTTATTTTCACACGTCACTGAGTGGGTTTTGAACCCATGCTGCCTGCACAGAAAACCTGCGATTTACCACTACACTACCAGTGACTGTGAATATCACAGCTCTTTGGTAATACAAAATGCAACTTATAGGGGATTTCCAAAGAAGAAGGTAACTGTGTTTGAAATTTTATTTTCACGCGTCACTGAGTGGGTTTTTTGAAACCGTGCTGCCTCCACAGAAAGCCTGCGATTTTACCACTACACTACCAGCGTCTGAATGTCGGTGCACTTTGGTCATATATGACAAAACGTAATGGGGTTTTCCCAAAGAAAAAAGTAACCAAGTGTTCAGTGCTGCATTTTCACACGTTAGCGAGTGGGTTTTGAACCAGCATTGACTAGATCTATAGCCCGGAAAAATGGGGAGGGTTGCGTCAGGAATGGCATCCGGCGTAAAACTTTTGCCAAGACGAACATGCGAGTTGATAAAACGATTTCCATGCTGGATCGGCCGGGGCCCAGGATAAAACGACCGCCAACAGTGCTGTTCACTTACAGGGTACTGTTGGAAATTGGACTACTGTTGGTCAAAGAAGAAGACGAAGAAGAGGAGGACGATTGGTACAGAGAAAGAGGGAAAAGAGGAAGGTTAGAAGTATTAGTCTGAGGTTAGGAACTCTGAATGTTGGTACAATGACAGGGAAAGGCAGAGAACTAGCTGACATGATGGAGAGGAGAAGAGTAGATATTCTGTGTGTTCAGGAGACAAGGTGGAAGGGCAGCAAGGCTAGAAACATTGGAGGAGGCTACAAGCTGTTCTACCATGGTTTAGATGGGAAGAGGAATGGAGTAGGGGTGATTATAAAGGAAAAATATGCTAGGCATGTAGTAGAAGTAAAACGAGAGTCAGACAGGTTGATGTGCGTGAAGGTAGAGATAGAAGGTGTGATGATGAATGTAGTCAGTGGGTATGCCCCACAGGTGGGCTGTGAGTTAGAAGAAAAGGAAAAGTTCTGGAATGAGATGGATAGAATGACAGAGAGCATTCCCAGGGAGAGAGAGTAGTGATTGGAGCAGACTTAAATGGGCATGTTGGGGAAGGTAACAGAGGTGATGAGGAAGTGATGGGCAAGTTTGGCCTTAGAGATAGGAACTTGGAAGGACAGGCAGTGGTAGACTTTGCCAAAAGAATGGAAATGGCTGTGGTAAACACCTATTTCCAAAAGCGAGCAGAACACCTGATAACTTACAAGAGTGAAGGCAGGTCCACACAGATAGATTATATTCTATGTAGAAGAGGTAATCTGAGGGAGGTTAACGACTGTAAAGTGGTGCCAGGAGAGAGTCTAGCCAAACAGCATAGGATAGTAGTGTGCAAGCTGACAATGGAGGTGAGGAAAAGGAAGAGGGTAAAGACAGAGAAGAAAATAAAATGAACCTTGTACAGGTTGGCGAGACAGAGAAATCAGGCTGGCAAGGATGTACAGCAGGTGAGGTTGATTAAAGACAGAGAGGAAATGTCATTACGAGTGAGGAAAGTGTGTTGAGGAGATGGAAAGAATATTTTGAGGAGTTGTTAAATGAGGAAAACAATAGGGAACGTAGGAATAAAGAGCCACAGAGGATTAGGAAGAAGGTCGATCAGGTTAGAAAGGATGAAGTCAGGAAAGCATTACAAAGGATGAAGAGTGGTAAGGCGGTTGGTCCAGATGACATACCAGTGGAGGTATGGAAGTACTTAGGGAGGTGTCGGTTGATTTTCTGACTAGGTTGTTTAATAGAATATTAGACACACACAAGATTCCCGATGAGTGGAGGAAGAGTGTCCTGGTACCCATCTATAAGAAGGGTGATGTACAGAGTTGTAGCAATTACAGGGGGATAAAGTTGATGAGCCATACGATGAAGGTTTGGGAAAGAGTAGTTGAAGCCAGTTTGAGACAGGAAGTGGAGATTTGTGAACAGCAGTATGGTTTCATGCCGAGGAAGAGCACCACAGATGCAATATTTGCCCTGAGGATGCTGATGGAGAAGTACAGGGAAGGTAGGAAGGAGCTGCACTGTGCATTTGTAGATTTAGAGAAGGCTTATGACAGGGTGCCAAGAGAGGAATTGTGGTTCTGTATGAGGAAGTCAGGGCTTGCAGAGAAGTACGTTAGGTTGGTGCATTTATTTTCTGTAGAGCATGCGCAGTGCAAACAATGGAAAAGTACTGGTGTGATTTGGTGTTGGCTATCATATGGTGTGTGGGTGCGTGTTTTGGGTGCGATGGAATGTGTGTGGCAGATAGTGTGTGAGGAGAGTTTTATGTGAGCACAGAAAAGCAAGGTCAAGTAAAACAATAGGGTATTGAGAAATACACACAAATATAAGAGCTTACTTTACAGACACTACCAGTGACTGTGACTGGCAAGGCACTTATGTCATATGACACTACATATTGGGGTTTTCCCAAAGAAAATTAACCAAATGTTCGGCACCGTATTTGCCCATGTCACTGACCGGAAGTGATCCAACTCTGACTGCACCCAAATCCTGCGAATTTACCACTAGACTACCAGTGAGTGTGAATGACAGAGCTTTTCGGTCATATATAACACAAGGTAATGGGGTTTGCCCAAAGAAAAAATTAACATGGGTTCCATGACCAGAGTGGGTTTGGAACCCATGATGCCTGCACAGAAAGCCTGCAATTTTACCACTACACTGCCAGTGACTGTGCCTTTCAAGGCACTTATGTCATATCTGACGCTACATACTGCGTTTTTCCCATGGTAAAAATAAACCAAGTATTTGGTGCTGTATTGTAACACCTCACTGAGCAGGTTTTGAACCATAACTGCCTGCATCGAAAGTGAGCTCATTTACCACTATACTACAAGTGACGGTGCCAGTCGAGGCACTTATGTCATATGTGATGTCACATATTGGGGTTTTCCCATGGAAAATCATAACCAAGTGTTCAGTGCAGGATTTGCACACGTCACCAACCGGGAATTGAACCAACGCGGACTACCCCAAAGCCTGTGAGTTTACCACTCGACTACCTGTGACTGTGAATGGCAGAGCTTTTCGGTCATATATGACACAAGGTAATGGGGTTTACCCCAAAAAAAAAATAACTAAGTGTGAGAAATGTTATCTTCACATGACACTGAGTGGGTTTTGAACCCATGCTGACTGCACAGAAAGCCTGCGATTTACCACTACACTACCAGTGACTGTGAATATCACAGCTCTTTGGTAATACAAAATGCAACTTATAGGGGATTTCCAAAGAAGAAGGTAACTCTGTGTTTGAAATTTTATTTTAACATGTCACTGAGTGGGTTTTGAAACCGTGCTGCCTCCACAGAAAGCCTGCGATTTTACCACTACGCTCCCAGCGTCTGAATGGCGGTGCACTTTGGTCATATATGACAAAACGTAAAGGGGTTTTCCCAAAGAAAAAGTAACCAAGTGTTCAGTGCTGCATTTTCACACGTTAGCGAGTGGGTTTTGAACCAGCATTGACTAGATCTATAGACAACAAGTTCACCACTACACTCACAGGGACTGTGAAAGAGAGGGCTTTTCGGTAATATATAACGCAACAGTACGGGATTTTCCGAAAGAAAAGACTAACTTTGTGTTTCAATTTTATTTTCACACAATACTGAGTAGGTCTTGAACCTGTGCTGCCTGCAACGAAAGCCAGATAGTTTACCACGACACTACCAGTGACTGTGACTAGCAAGGCACTTATGTCATATGACACTACATATTGGGGTTTTCCCAAAGAAAATTAACCAAATGTTCGGCACCGTATTTGCCCATGTCACTGACCGGGAAGTGATCCAACTCTGACTGCACCCAAATCCTGCGAATTTACCACTAGACTACCAGTGAGTGTGAATGACAGAGCTTTTCGGTCATATATGACACAAGGTAATGGGGTTTGCCCAAAGAAAAAATTAACATGGGTTCCACGACCAGAGTGGGTTTGGAACCCATGATGCCTGCACAGAAAGCCTGCAATTTTACCACTACACTACCAGTAACTGTGCCTTACAAGGCACTCATGTCATATCTGACGCTACATACTGCGGTTTTCCCATGTTAAAAATAACCAAGTATTTGGTGCTGTATTTTCACACGTCACTGAGCGGGTTGTGAACCATAACTGCCTGCATCGAAAGCAAGCTCATTTACCACTATACTACAAGTGACGGTGCCAGGCTAGGCACTTATGTCATATGTGATGTCACATATTGGGGTTTTCCCATGGAAAATCATAACCAAGTGTTCAGTGCTGTATTTGCACACGTCACCAACCGGAATTGATCCAACTCGGACTACCCCAAAGCCTGGAAGGGAAGCTCTGCTTCCCTAAAATGTCCAAAGGTAAGTGATCAAATACATGTGTGTACATACAATTGTGTAAAATGTCCTAAGGTAAGTGATCAAATACATGTGTGTACATACAATTGTGTGGATATGTCATTGACTAAATATGCGCTACAACGTGATTGACAGGTTTATCCAATGTGACACTCAGGAATAAAACACAAGGAGGAGACAGGAGACTCAATTCTGGTACCAGGAGGGAACGAGGAGAAGCGTTAGGTTTCAGTTCTCCGCACGTCACCCCTCACGATCTCCTCCTTCACCACCTTATTTATTGGGAAATCTACTACATAGGTGTGTCCAACCTAAAGGGTGGGGGCTGTTGGAGACACACTGAACTTGTTTGACTATGTGTGTGTATGTGAGTGTAAATTACGTACATGTGTGCCATTGTTACAAAAACATCCCGTTGCAGCTGGTGTTGATGGCTCCATCCACAGTTGAACCTTGCTTCAGTTTAGTCTTTAAAACTTATCTCATTCCAACCACGTCCTCGAAAAGGTGGTTGCGTTCCTAAACTTCTCCTAACCTTTCACACAGTGCACTAAGCATTCATGAGTATAAAGGTGAGCATATAATGAATAAAAGGATTATAAATGTGAATGTTAATCATTCACATTTATAATCAAGCATTATATCTTTATTAAAAGCATAAGCGTTCTTCAATTAATGATTGCAGGCATAAGCGTTCTTCTTTGCAAGCATAATCAATTTATCATTGCAGGCATAAGTGTTCTTCATTGCGAGCATAATCAATCAATCAATCAATCAATCAATCAATCAATCAATCAATCAATCAATCAATCAATCAATCAATCAATCAATCAATCATAATGTCACATTAATAATAACACTAAAATGGTGGAAATTGAGGAAAGAAGACTGTTGTGAAGAATTTAGAAAGCAGGTAAGGGCAGTTCTGGGCAGTGTTGAGGAATTCCCAGATGATTGGGAGACTACTGCAGCAGTGATTAGGGAGACAGGCAAGAAGGTGCTAGGTGTGGCCTCAGGACAGAGAAAGGTGGACAAAGAGACCTGGTGGTGGAATGTTGAGGTTCAGGAAAGTGTACAGAGGAAGAAATTAGCAAAGAAGAGATGGGATAGTGAGAGAACAGAAGAGAACAGGCTAGAGTACAAAAAGATGACAAGGGAAGTGAAGAGAGAAGTGGCCAAGGCCAAACAGAAGGCATATGAGGAGTTATACGAGAGGTTAGACACAAAGGAAGGTGAAAAAGAATTGTACAGGTTGGCGAGACAGAGAAATCAGGCTGGCAAGGATGTACAGCAGGTGAGGTTGATTAAAGACAGAGAGGGAAATGTCATTACGAGTGAGGAAAGTGTGTTGAGGAGATGGAAAGAATATTTTGAGGAGTTGTTAAATGAGGAAAACAATAGGGAACGTAGGAATAAAGAGCCACAGAGGATTAGGAAGAAGGTCGATCAGGTTAGAAAGGATGAAGTCAGGAAAGCATTACAAAGGATGAAGAGTGGTAAGGCGGTTGGTCCAGATGACATACCAGTGGAGGTATGGAAGTACTTAGGGAGGTGTCGGTTGATTTTCTGACTAGGTTGTTTAATAGAATATTAGACACACACAAGATTCCCGATGAGTGGAGGAAGAGTGTCCTGGTACCCATCTATAAGAAGGGTGATGTACAGAGTTGTAGCAATTACAGGGGATAAAGTTGATGAGCCATACGATGAAGGTTTGGGAAAGAGTAGTTGAAGCCAGGTTGAGACAGGAAGTGGAGATTTGTGAACAGCAGTATGGTTTCATGCCGAGGAAGAGCACCACAGATGCAATATTTGCCCTGAGGATGCTGATGGAGAAGTACAGGGAAGGTAGGAAGGAGCTGCACTGTGCATTTGTAGATTTAGAGAAGGCTTATGACAGGGTGCCAAGAGAGGAATTGTGGTTCTGTATGAGGAAGTCAGGGGTTGCAGAGAAGTACGTTAGGTTGGTGCAGGACATGTATGAGAATAGTACAACAGTGGTGAGGTGTGCAGTTGGACGGACAGAGGACTTCAAGGTGGAGGTAGGACTGCATCAAGGATCGGCCCTGAGCCCCTTCTTGTTTGCTATGGTGATGGATAGATTGACAGATGAGGTTAGACAGGAGTCGCCCTGGACCATGATGTTTGCAGATGACATTGTGATCTGTAGTGAGAGTAGGCAGCAGCTACAAGAAAACCTAGAAAGGTGGAGGTCTGCACTAGAGGGAAGAGGAATGAAGGTCAGTCGTAGTAAGACAGAGTACATGTGCATAAATGAAAGGGAGACCACTAGAACGGTGAGGTTACAGGGAGCAGAGGTGGCGAAGGTACAGGAATTTAAGTACCTGGGATCAACAGTGCAGGGCAGCGGAGACTGTGGAAGAGAAGTGAAGAGTAGGGTGCAGGCAGGATGGAACAGCTGGAGAAAAGTGTCAGGAGTGATTTGTGATAGAAGGGTGTCGGCTAAGGTGAAAGGAAAAGTTTACAGAACAGTTGTGAGACCAGCCATGATGTACGGTCTCGAGACACTAGCAATAGGCAAAAAACAGGAGGCAGAGCTAGAGGTGGCTGAGTTAAAGATGCTGAGATTCTCCTTAGGAGTGACAAGGATGGACAGGATCAGAAATGAGGTTATCAGAGGGACAACTCAGACAGGAAAGTTTGGAGAAAAAGTGAGAGAGGCCAGACTGAGATGGTTTGGACATGTACAGAGGAGGGACAGTGGATACATTGGTAGGAGAATGTTAGAGATGGAGTTGCCAGGTAGGAGACAGAGAGGAAGGCCAAAGAGGAGATTCATGGATGCCGTGAGGGAAGACATGCAGGTAGTTGGAGTCAGAGTAGAGGATGCAGAGAACAGGGAAAGATGGAAATTAATGACTCGCTGTGGCAACCCCTGAAAAGGGACAAGCCGAAAGGAGAAGAAGAAGTTTGACTAGATCTATAGACAGCAAGTTCACCACTACACTAACAGTGACTGTGAAAGAGAGGGCTTTTCGGTAATATATAACGCAACAGTACGGGATTTTCCGAAAGAAAAAAATAACTTTGTGTTTCAATTTTATTTTCACACAATACTGAGTAGGTCTTGAACCTGTGCTGCCTGCAACGAAAGCCAGATAGTTTACCACGACACTCCCAGTGACTGTGACTGGCAAGGCACTTATGTCATATGACACTACATATTGGGGTTTTCCCAAAGAAAATTAACCAAATGTTCGGCACCGTATTTGCCCATTTATTTTCTGTAGAGCATGCGCAGTGCAAACAATGGAAAAGTACTGGTGTGATTTGGTGTTGGCTATCATATGGTGTGTGGGTGCGTGTTTTGGGTGCGATGGAATGTGTGTGGCAGATAGTGTGTGAGGAGAGTTTTATGTGAGCACAGAAAAGCAAGGGTTCAAGTAAAACAATAGGGTATTGAGAAATACACACAAATATAAGAGCTTACTTTACAGACACTACCAGTGACTGTGACTGGCAAGGCACTTATGTCATATCTGACACTACATATTGGGGTTTTCCCAAAGTTAAAATTAACCAAATGTTCGGCACTGTATTTGCCCATGTCACTGAGCGGGTTGTGATCCAACTCTGACTGCACCCAAATCCTGCGAATTTACCACTAGACTACCAGTGAGTGTGAATGACAGAGCTTTTCGGTCATATATAACACAAGGTAATGGGGTTTGCCCATGGAAAATCATTAACCAAGTGTTCAGTGCTGTATTTGCACACGTCACCAACCGGGAATTGATCCAACTCGGACTACCCCAAAGCCTGGAAGGGAAGCTCTGCTTCCCTAAAATGTCCAAAGGTAAGTGATCAAATACATGTGTGTACATACAATTGTGTAAAATGTCCTAAGGTAAGTGATCAAATACATGTGTGTACATACAATTGTGTGGATATGTCATTGACTAAATATGCGCTACAACGTGATTGACAGGTTTATCCAATGTGACACTCAGGAATAAAACACAAGGAGGAGACAGGAGACTCAATTCTGGTACCAGGAGGGAACGAGGAGAAGCGTTAGGTTTCAGTTCTCCGCACGTCACCCCTCACGATCTCCTCCTTCACCACCTTATTTATTGGGAAATCTACTACATAGGTGTGTCCAACCTAAAGGGTGGGGGCTGTTGGAGACACACTGAACTTGTTTGACTATGTGTGTGTATGTGAGTGTAAATTACGTACATGTGTGCCATTGTTACAAAAACATCCCGTTGCAGCTGGTGTTGATGGCTCCATCCACAGTTGAACCTTGCTTCAGTTTAGTCTTTAAAACTTATCTCATTCCAACCACGTCCTCGAAAAGGTGGTTGCGTTCCTAAACTTCTCCCTAACCTTTCACACAGTGCACTAAGCATTCATGAGTATAAAGGTGAGCATATAATGAATAAAAGGATTATAAATGTGAATGTTAATCATTCACATTTATAATCAAGCATTATATCTTTATTAAAAGCATAAGCGTTCTTCAATTAATGATTGCAGGCATAAGCGTTCTTCTTTGCAAGCATAATCAATTTATCATTGCAGGCATAAGTGTTCTTCATTGCGAGCATAATCAATCAATCAATCAATCAATCAATCAATCAATCAATCAATCAATCAATCAATCAATCAATCAATCATAATGTCACATTAATAATAACACTAAAATGGTGGAAATTGAGGAAAGAAGACTGTTGTGAAGAATTTAGAAAGCAGGTAAGGGCAGTTCTGGGCAGTGTTGAGGAATTCCCAGATGATTGGGAGACTACTGCAGCAGTGATTAGGGAGACAGGCAAGAAGGTGCTAGGTGTGGCCTCAGGACAGAGAAAGGTGGACAAAGAGACCTGGTGGTGGAATGTTGAGGTTCAGGAAAGTGTACAGAGGAAGAAATTAGCAAAGAAGAGATGGGATAGTGAGAGAACAGAAGAGAACAGGCTAGAGTACAAAAAGATGACAAGGGAAGTGAAGAGAGAAGTGGCCAAGGCCAAACAGAAGGCATATGAGGAGTTATACGAGAGGTTAGACACAAAGGAAGGTGAAAAAGAATTGTACAGGTTGGCGAGACAGAGAAATCAGGCTGGCAAGGATGTACAGCAGGTGAGGTTGATTAAAGACAGAGAGGGAAATGTCATTACGAGTGAGGAAAGTGTGTTGAGGAGATGGAAAGAATATTTTGAGGAGTTGTTAAATGAGGAAAACAATAGGGAACGTAGGAATAAAGAGCCACAGAGGATTAGGAAGAAGGTCGATCAGGTTAGAAAGGATGAAGTCAGGAAAGCATTACAAAGGATGAAGAGTGGTAAGGCGGTTGGTCCAGATGACATACCAGTGGAGGTATGGAAGTACTTAGGGAGGTGTCGGTTGATTTTCTGACTAGGTTGTTTAATAGAATATTAGACACACACAAGATTCCCGATGAGTGGAGGAAGAGTGTCCTGGTACCCATCTATAAGAAGGGTGATGTACAGAGTTGTAGCAATTACAGGGGATAAAGTTGATGAGCCATACGATGAAGGTTTGGGAAAGAGTAGTTGAAGCCAGGTTGAGACAGGAAGTGGAGATTTGTGAACAGCAGTATGGTTTCATGCCGAGGAAGAGCACCACAGATGCAATATTTGCCCTGAGGATGCTGATGGAGAAGTACAGGGAAGGTAGGAAGGAGCTGCACTGTGCATTTGTAGATTTAGAGAAGGCTTATGACAGGGTGCCAAGAGAGGAATTGTGGTTCTGTATGAGGAAGTCAGGGGTTGCAGAGAAGTACGTTAGGTTGGTGCAGGACATGTATGAGAATAGTACAACAGTGGTGAGGTGTGCAGTTGGACGGACAGAGGACTTCAAGGTGGAGGTAGGACTGCATCAAGGATCGGCCCTGAGCCCCTTCTTGTTTGCTATGGTGATGGATAGATTGACAGATGAGGTTAGACAGGAGTCGCCCTGGACCATGATGTTTGCAGATGACATTGTGATCTGTAGTGAGAGTAGGCAGCAGCTACAAGAAAACCTAGAAAGGTGGAGGTCTGCACTAGAGGGAAGAGGAATGAAGGTCAGTCGTAGTAAGACAGAGTACATGTGCATAAATGAAAGGGAGACCACTAGAACGGTGAGGTTACAGGGAGCAGAGGTGGCGAAGGTACAGGAATTTAAGTACCTGGGATCAACAGTGCAGGGCAGCGGAGACTGTGGAAGAGAAGTGAAGAGTAGGGTGCAGGCAGGATGGAACAGCTGGAGAAAAGTGTCAGGAGTGATTTGTGATAGAAGGGTGTCGGCTAAGGTGAAAGGAAAAGTTTACAGAACAGTTGTGAGACCAGCCATGATGTACGGTCTCGAGACACTAGCAATAGGCAAAAACAGGAGGCAGAGCTAGAGGTGGCTGAGTTAAAGATGCTGAGATTCTCCTTAGGAGTGACAAGGATGGACAGGATCAGAAATGAGGTTATCAGAGGGACAACTCAGACAGGAAAGTTTGGAGAAAAAGTGAGAGAGGCCAGACTGAGATGGTTTGGACATGTACAGAGGAGGGACAGTGGATACATTGGTAGGAGAATGTTAGAGATGGAGTTGCCAGGTAGGAGACAGAGAGGAAGGCCAAAGAGGAGATTCATGGATGCCGTGAGGGAAGACATGCAGGTAGTTGGAGTCAGAGTAGAGGATGCAGAGAACAGGGAAAGATGGAAATTAATGACTCGCTGTGGCAACCCCTGAAAAGGGACAAGCCGAAAGGAGAAGAAGAAGTTTGACTAGATCTATAGACAGCAAGTTCACCACTACACTAACAGTGACTGTGAAAGAGAGGGCTTTTCGGTAATATATAACGCAACAGTACGGGATTTTCCGAAAGAAAAAAATAACTTTGTGTTTCAATTTTATTTTCACACAATACTGAGTAGGTCTTGAACCTGTGCTGCCTGCAACGAAAGCCAGATAGTTTACCACGACACTCCCAGTGACTGTGACTGGCAAGGCACTTATGTCATATGACACTACATATTGGGGTTTTCCCAAAGAAAATTAACCAAATGTTCGGCACCGTATTTGCCCATTTATTTTCTGTAGAGCATGCGCAGTGCAAACAATGGAAAAGTACTGGTGTGATTTGGTGTTGGCTATCATATGGTGTGTGGGTGCGTGTTTTGGGTGCGATGGAATGTGTGTGGCAGATAGTGTGTGAGGAGAGTTTTATGTGAGCACAGAAAAGCAAGGTCAAGTAAAACAATAGGGTATTGAGAAATACACACAAATATAAGAGCTTACTTTACAGACACTACCAGTGACTGTGACTGGCAAGGCACTTATGTCATATGACACTACATATTGGGGTTTTCCCAAAGAAAATTAACCAAATGTTCGGCACCGTATTTGCCCATGTCACTGACCGGAAGTGATCCAACTCTGACTGCACCCAAATCCTGCGAATTTACCACTAGACTACCAGTGAGTGTGAATGACAGAGCTTTTCGGTCATATATAACACAAGGTAATGGGGTTTGCCCAAAGAAAAAATTAACATGGGTTCCATGACCAGAGTGGGTTTGGAACCCATGATGCCTGCACAGAAAGCCTGCAATTTTACCACTACACTGCCAGTGACTGTGCCTTTCAAGGCACTTATGTCATATCTGACGCTACATACTGCGTTTTTCCCATGGTAAAAATAAACCAAGTATTTGGTGCTGTATTGTAACACCTCACTGAGCAGGTTTTGAACCATAACTGCCTGCATCGAAAGTGAGCTCATTTACCACTATACTACAAGTGACGGTGCCAGTCGAGGCACTTATGTCATATGTGATGTCACATATTGGGGTTTTCCCATGGAAAATCATAACCAAGTGTTCAGTGCAGGATTTGCACACGTCACCAACCGGGAATTGAACCAACGCGGACTACCCCAAAGCCTGTGAGTTTACCACTCGACTACCTGTGACTGTGAATGGCAGAGCTTTTCGGTCATATATGACACAAGGTAATGGGGTTTACCCAAAAAAAAAAAAACTAAGTGTGAGAAATGTTATCTTCACATGACACTGAGTGGGTTTTGAACCCATGCTGACTGCACAGAAAGCCTGCGATTTACCACTACACTACCAGTGACTGTGAATATCACAGCTCTTTGGTAATACAAAATGCAACTTATAGGGGATTTCCAAAGAAGAAGGTAACTCTGTGTTTGAAATTTTATTTTAACATGTCACTGAGTGGGTTTTTGAAACCGTGCTGCCTCCACAGAAAGCCTGCGATTTTACCACTACACTCCCAGCGTCTGAATGGCGGTGCACTTTGGTCATATATGACAAAACGTAAAGGGGTTTTCCCAAAGAAAAAGTAACCAAGTGTTCAGTGCTGCATTTTCACACGTTAGCGAGTGGGTTTTGAACCAGCATTGACTAGATCTATAGACAACAAGTTCACCACTACACTCACAGGGACTGTGAAAGAGAGGGCTTTTCGGTAATATATAACGCAACAGTACGGGATTTTCCGAAAGAAAAGACTAACTTTGTGTTTCAATTTTATTTTCACACAATACTGAGTAGGTCTTGAACCTGTGCTGCCTGCAACGAAAGCCAGATAGTTTACCACGACACTACCAGTGACTGTGACTAGCAAGGCACTTATGTCATATGACACTACATATTGGGGTTTTCCCAAAGAGAAAATTATCCAAATGTTCGGCACCGTATTTGCTCATGTCACTGACCGGAAGTCATCCAACTCTGACTGCACCCAAATCCTGCGAATTTACCACTAGACTACCAGTGAGTGTGAAAGACTGAGCTTTTCGGTCATATATGACACAAGGTAATGGGGTTTGCCCAAAGAAAAAAATTAACATGGGTTCCACGACCAGAGTGGGTTTGGAACCCATGATGCCTGCACAGAAAGCCTGCAATTTTACCACTACACTACCAGTAACTGTGCCTTACAAGGCACTCATGTCATATCTGACGCTACATACTGCGGTTTTCCCATGTTAAAAATAACCAAGTATTTGGTGCTGTATTTTCACACGTCACTGAGCGGGTTGTGAACCATAACTGCCTGCATCGAAAGCGAGCTCATTTACCACTATACTACAAGTGACGGTGCCAGGCTAGGCACTTATGTCATATGTGATGTCACATATTGGGGTTTTCCCATGGAAAATCATAACCAAGTGTTCAGTGCTGTATTTGCACACGTCACCAACCGGGAATTGATCCAACTCGGACTACCCCAAAGCCTGGAAGGGAAGCTCTGCTTCCCTAAAATGTCCAAAGGTAAGTGATCAAATACATGTGTGTACATACAATTGTGTAAAATGTCCAAAGGTAAGTGATCAAATACATGTGTGTACATACAATTGTGTGGATATGTCATTGACTAAATATGCGCTACAACGTGATTGACAGGTTTATCCAATGTGACACTCAGGAATAAAACACAAGGAGGAGACAGGAGACTCAATTCTGGCACCAGGAGGGAACGAGGAGAAGCGTTAGGTTTCAGTTCTCCGCACGTCACCCCTCACGATCTCCTCCTTCACCACCTTATTTATTGGGAAATCTACTACATAGGTGTGTCCAACCTAAAGGGTGGGGGCTGTTGGAGACACACTGAACTTGTTTGACTATGTGTGTGTATGTGAGTGTAAATTACGTACATGTGTGCCATTGTTACAAAAACATCACGTTGCAGCTGGTGTTGATGGCTCCATCCACTGTCGAACCTTGCTCCTGTTTAGTCTTAAAACTTATCTCATCCCAACCACGTCCTCGGAAAGGTGGTTGCGTTCCTAAACTTCTTCCTAACCTTTCACACAGTGCACTAAGCATTCATGAGTATAAAGGTGAGCATATAATGAATAAAAGGATTATAAATGTGAATGTTAATCATTCACATTTATAATCAAGCATTATATCTTTATTAAAAGCATAAGCGTTCTTCAATTAATGATTGCAGGCATAAGCGTTCTTCATTGCGAGCATAATCAATCAATCAATAATAATGTAACATTAATAATAACACTAATAATAAGCGAATGTATGATAACTAAAATAATCAATTCATCAGTGATCAACTTTTGTTCCGAATCAGCTTCTTATTACTGGTTACGGCGGGACTCCCATTCATTTCCACAGCTTCACTGTGCTTTAAACTGTGTGGACGCTGAGCGTCGACGCGCGGACTATTGCCGTCTCCAGAGTTCAGTTTGGTCGTCTCAATGCATTCAAACGAGTCATTGGATAAATGCTGGTTTTGTCCCGCCCATTGGACGCTCAGGTCTCTGGGAGTCTATGGAAAGTGGGCGTGCAGAAGCTCCGCTTTTCTTCATGATGATTGGATGATCTCGCTGAAGCTGAATCGTTATTGATTGACAGAGAATGAGCCAATGATCTTATGGTGAAGGCATCCTTTCATTTTTTGGGAAAAGGAACGGAGAGTCAAATCCACGTATGAATAAACACTGCGGTCAAGCCAGCCTCCACTCGCAAAATCAAAATCAACTGAGCCGCCACAGCGATTTTCAATACTGTTCATTACGGTAATCTGCCGCCAGCGAGTGGCTTTGGCCACCTTCAAAATAAAAGTGTCTCCACGAATGTATAAACGTCATTTGTTTGGGTGAAAAGAAATTAATAAAAATATAAAATAAGTAATTTCTTGGCTGACTCTCAGAACAGCACCAATATACACAAATACGCGTTCAAGTGGAGATCATTCGGATCTGATGTCGGCCTCTGAAGTGACAAGATGGCCTGCATTCTGACATGTTGATCTTTTCGCCCATTTTTAGAACATCCGAAAGGAAGGAATCCAGCACCCCGGCTCTCCACACAGACCACCCTCGTCCGGATCCAATTTTGAATTTTGAAATAAAAGATCTCTGAAAACTGACATGTTGACCTGATTTCTGACAAGATGATCTGAACGCCCAACATGTTGACATTTTCGAGCGTTTTGAAAAAATTCCTAAAATTTGAGATTTCATTATCCTGTGAGGGCCGTAGGTCTGAAGATAACTACGACACCCCGGCTATCCAACCAGACCACTCTGGTCCGAATCTGATGTTACATTTTGGAATCAAAGGCCTCCAAAATTGGAAAATATGTCCTGGGTCCCGACAAGTTGGTCTGAACACCCAACAGGTTGACATTTTCGAGCGTTTTGAAAAAATTCCTAAAATGTGAGATTTCGTTATCCCGTGAGGGCCGTAGGTCTGGAGATAACTACGGCACCCCGGCTATCCAGCCAAACCACCCTGGTCCGAATCTGATGTTACATTTTGGAATAAAAGGCCTCCAAAATGGGAAAATATGACCTGGGTCCCCGACAAGTTGGTCTAAACGCCCAACATGTTGACATTTTTGAGCGTTTTGAAAAAATTCCTAAAATGTGAGATTTTGTTATCCTGTGAGGGCCGTTGGTCTGAAGATAACTACAGCACCCGGCTATCCAGCCAGACCACTTTGGTTCGAATCTGATGTTACATTTGGGAATAAAAGGCCTCCAAAATGGGAAAATATGTCCTGGGTCCCGACAAGTTGGTCTGAACGCCCAACATGTTGACATTTTTGAGCGTTTTGAAAAATTCCTAAAATT
>JAKGUB010000519.1:0-27006 GCA_026261675.1 Hippocampus mohnikei
GTCCCAGTTTTGAGTCTCTCCGCAATCACAGTGAGGGTCCTCGTCATGATGAGGCTACATGGGAGGGAAACCGAGGGAGAACGCACACACACGCACACACACACACACGCGCGCACACACGCTCACACTCAAACTGATTGTGTGACACCTTGCAAACTTACAAAACACCGTCACAACCGCTCAACGTCTGGAACTAATTATGAATATGCCGTAAAATGAATATGCAGAATGACAATAACCCGCTTGCAACCAGGAAGAGAAAAGGCTTGGAGAGCAGAGTGCGTGTGTGTGTGTGTGCATGTGTGTGTGTGTTCTGCTCTGCCTTTCATCTGCATATCGGGGCAGTGGTGGGAATCTTGCACACCATGCTAAATCGATGCACTCCCCCGACTGCATTAGTATGCGTGCGTGTGTGTGTGTGTGTGTGTGTGTGTGTGTGTGTGTGTGTGTGTGTGTATCAGTATGCAGTTGGGACACAAAAAAAAAGAGAGCGAGAGAGGTTACATAAGTGTAAAAGGGGACATTCTTAAGTGGTTTTGACCTTGGATCATCCTCTAGGGACCTCCCCGACAAAGACTACGGACTACATAAATAAACTTTATTTCAACGTATAGCTTTCTGCCGTGTGTGTGTGTGTGTGTGTGTGTGTGTGTGTGTGTGTGTGTGAGTGTGTTCATATAGATTAGGATCCTCAAAGAGAAAAGCAAAGGGGGACTCTGGGATTATTTTGGCCCCCCTCCTTCATCCATTCCCTGCTCTCTGCGTTTCCATCTTTTTTCTATTTTCTACTGCGCACCCCAAACCCCCCCCCTCCGCCCAACCCCTCCCTCCGCCGCACTCCTGCCAATCTTCCCGCTAACCTCCTTTGTTCCTAAGTGTGGCCCGCATCGCTCCACTTTTCCCCCCCTCTCCGCCGTCCATCCATCCACCCGCCCGTCCCAATCCAGTCCATCTCCGCCTTCATCTCGCATTCCCTTTCCGCCTCACTCCTTCGCTGCGTCCTCATCTCTGATTCCGAGTGACCGCCGCTCTCTCCTCAGGCTGCATCAGACTTCCATCGGACCACCGCGCCCCAAACGACCGCCCCTGCCCCCAATCTCCTCCTCTCTGCTGCTGCTGTTGCTGGCGGCATGACAGCGCTTTCCCAGGGCAAGGCCTTGTGTCAACAGCACCCACAAGGGTGTGCGTGCTACGTGTTGATTTAGCGTGAAGTAGCACCTTCACAGTCACTACAGAGAACCATCGCTATGTAAACAGCAAGAATACATGGTGAACACCTCCTAATATACGTAAATAATCAAGCCCAAACATGTACAATAACGTGTCAAATAAACCGACAGCTGCGGGTGTAAAAAGCAGGATTACAGAGAATGCCGTTCAATCATTTTCAACATCAGCTAGCTTGAGCGGAAACACTTTGTTTTCGTTGTTCTTCCTTCAAACATACCGACACAAACTATATAAATCAGCATGTATTGTATTGTATTGTAAACTAAACAGTATGCCGTCATCTAGTGGTCGAGAGTGGAATTACACCAAATATAAATGAGCGTAAAAGTTAGTAAAAAATGAAAAATTAAATAGCAGAATCGCCAGCCTGCATCCCGCAATGGTCGGACGTTTCCTGTAATTTATCAACGTCAGGGCGCCACCACGTTGCACGATATTGCCCTCTGCTGTCAACCGAAGTTAATATCACAGCTGTTTTTGTTGCGCCCGCCTCATCCACGCTCGGATAACTCGCATAACTACTGGTTGGTGACGTGATGCTTTACGCGGTGTGCAAATGGCGCAATGTGAATATGTGGAGCTTCACTGTGCTTTTAAAAGACAGACACTAGAAACATGATTTGATTTCGGAGCACAGGGATGATTATGAACATCGTTAGAGGTGAAATTTGTTGCGAAACCAAACGAGAAGACAGGTCAGGATTTCCCCTGTAGTCAGCTCACGGAAAGCAAAGAGCACCAGCCGGCTTTCTTTTCCGTCGAAGATGACACACTTCCTGGCGCTTGATTGGCCGACAAAGTGGGCCCTTTGATCGGTCCTCCCGGGCCCCGTCCCGCTGCGCTCCAGGACGACCTTCAGGAAAAGTTTACCGAACTTGGCTTTGATTCTGCCCCGCCCGCCCGCCCGCCCCTCCTCTTCGGCCTCTCCATGATAATGACTGCAGCTGACAAAGCTCACGGGAAATCATACGGCGGGCCCTGCCTGCCCTTTTATTACAATTTGGTCTCAATCAGGCGCAATCAAATCCGAACGAGCGATCGGGGACGTGACGTCCTTCCATACCGCACAGCGCAGCCACCCCGCACAAGGGAGAAGTCATTCGGCACATCTAAAATACCGATCGAGGGAAACAGCATCCAACCGAAGCTGTGAACAGGACTGATTGAAACGAATAAAAACGACCGAAAGTGGAACATGAACGCACGTTCACAATAATGTGGAGCGACAAAATAACAAAAATAATTCATTCAACAACAAAACGATAAATTAAAAATGAACGGGAAAGGCTCGATCACCCTCAGAGCCTCCGCTTAGTTCTCGGTACCTCGAATGGTGTCTGGTCCATAGACCTGAGGCACCAGGCAGGGACGTAAGGTCATAAAAAAAGATTTCAAAACAAATAATAGGATCTTAAAAAGAACCAAGGAGCCACGAAAGGCACACCAGAGTAGGACTGACGTGCTCCTTCACGAGTACCAGTCAAGAGACAGCAGCATTTTGGACCAACTGGAGGCGCTTCATGGAGGATTGGCTGACTCCAAAGTCAAGTGCATGACAGTAAGCCAGCCGAGATGTGACGGACGCATGACAACATTGTGGAGTGATTTCCTCCGCTGTAGATTGCAAGCTGTTATATTAAAACTTTCCCTTTGGGGGGGGTATTGTGTGGGGGAGGTGTCTGTAATGGATTAATGATGTTTTCTGTTCAATGGGGAAAGATGGCATCCCAAAGTAGAGTATCGTGAATGGCACAATGTTGTTGTTCTTTGAAATGCTAATCCAGGCGAGCGAAAGTCCTCAGCTGCTGCCAATTTGTTGTTTTTGGAGAGTCGCCTTTCATCCGCGTGAACTTTTTGGGGGTTTTTGGGCACGAGCCCCCCCGATCACCCGCCCGCCGCTCATTAACCTCGGCCTTATTTACCTCAGCCCCTTATTAGCGGCCTTCATGGACGCTAATAGCCGACTTCCCTTTGCTGTGTTCAATGTCAAAATGCTCTAACCTCAGGGAAATTGGAGTTGCGGTTGCGCAGCGCTGCCATGCGTGTGCAAGCTTTTTTTTTTTGGGAGGGGGGGGGTGTTCCGGTGTGCATCAATTACCCATCTGTGAGCGATTTTACATGCAGGTGTAACTTTGTGTGTGTGGGTGTGTGTGTGTGTGTTGCCTCAATTATCTTGTGCCCAAATGGAGCGTGAGGCTGCACACGGCCGGCGAATCTTCTTGTGTGGGTGCTGACACGCTTCAGAGCATTGCTGAATACCTGTGTGCATAAATAAGTGTGGCTAAATGGTTAGCATCTGTGCGTGTATGTGTGTGTGTGTGTGTGCGTGTGTGTGTGTGTGTGTGTGTGTGTGAGAGAGAGAGAGAACTTGATCACTTTCACATTGTCTCGCATATGACGATGAAGGAGCCTGGTAGAAAGAAAGCACAGAGCCAACCGAGCGACGCCAGTGACATGGTGCCTCCTTCAACGGCACAAAAGTTGGGATGTATCCACATTGGTCACATTTGCGCCCCCCGCCTCCAAAAATCAGAAGACCAACCAAATTTCTTGAGGGGAAAAAAACCCCCAAACACTTCTCTTAATTCAACAAAGGAATTTAAAACAGGGCTCCAAATTCAAACTTCACTTGCCTTCCAAGTGGCTGCATTTGGAATAAGTGAGCCCATCCCCTCAAAAAAAACAAAAAAACAAAACAAAAGGCTGCCCTGCTCAGAATTCACGGCATCCACAAAGCAAATCCCACAAGACAGATAGCTGGACACGGCAAGCATCGTGTTCTTATTGTCTTCCTCGCTGACTGCCGAGCCCTCTGCGCTCCCTCTAAGGTGCAAGCGATATGCTTTTTTTTTCCCCTCTAAATACTTCAACCGGCAACCCCTCCTGATCTCATCTTGTCTCTGTGCCAGCACTTGTGAATGGAATGGATGCAGCCAAAAGGGAAGAATAGGGGGTGGGGGTGGGGGGGCTGAACAACACAAAACAGGATTGATGGCTGAGAATATTCTCTCTCCGATATCCTCTTCTGTCTGCTGGATTTTTCTTCGCTGGGCGAAAATGGAGAGCTGACCCACATGGCTTTAAAAATGAGAGTGGACAGGGCATTTGCAAGTGCCATAACAGGACGCGTGCCAATCAAAGAACGCCACGAGTGAGCGAGTGATGCAAAAAAAAATCAAATCCAATGAAACGCATTGCAACATTGTTTGCTCCAATGACGCAATTTTGAACAAGACCGAAAAAGACTGACTGACGATTCAGACTAAATAACTTCAAGGGCCTGACGCCGCCGTTTTATGCGTAAGAATCGGTGATAAAAAAAAAAAAAAAGTGTGCAAAATGAGCGTCTGTGCGACGTGTTTTTGGGCAAAAAGTACAAGGAGTCACCCCATTCGGAGTGATTTGGGCTTGGCCGTTCATCCTTTCATGCGCCAATCGTGACGACCTGGAACATGACAACATGACAGGCTGACCCTGAAAGGGTTAAATGGCAAGCGAATAGCGAACGCGGAATTTGGAGTGGGCGTCGGGAGCGGGTTTTTTTTTTTTTTTTTACTTTGCTATCTGCAGGTTAAAAGAAATCAACCAAATTCACAAATTTGTGCTATTCGCGTCCAAAGAGTTGTGCTGTGATTGCGCCAAAAGTTGTTTGAGCAACGAACGGACCCCCGGAGAAAAAAAAAATGGGACAGGATGAAGGGAAGAGGAAGAATGAATTCGAGACACGGTCACTAATGCAGCGGAAGAGCAGGCGTAAGGATTAAGGTCCTGTGATTGGGGGTCTGAGTGGGGGGTCTAATGGGGGGTTAAATTAGACCAACAAAGGACTTCACAGAATGAGGAGTGCTGTTGGGCATCCTCAGAGGGAAAACAGCACACAGAGGAAGCTTCATGGACGTGTGCATTAATTGCTCTTTTTTCCCTTTTTTGGGGGGTGGATTAGTCCGGCCTTTAAGTCTTTGTATCCGGCCGCACCTTCTCAGTCATCTCTCCGCAGCACCTTTCCTTATCTGTCAACTGCATCTCGCCATGTTTTATTTATCTCCGGCAACACACACGCTACCAGAATAGCAAGACGCACATACGCAAGTTACACGAGCACACAAACATCCTTTTTTTTCTCTCTCTCTATCTCGATCGCAGACTCTCCAAACATGGCTTCCTCGGCGCATCCCCAGGTGCCCAACACAACATCAAAACAGATTCCGCAGTCATTCATCTTTTCTACACTCTGCCTGGTGAAAGGCGCACCCCCAAAAAAGTCATTCCTTAAACTGTAATTGACAAATGATGGAGGAAGAAACAAAACAACAAAAGACCAGTTTCTCTACTTACAAAATGTACTAGTTCAGAAATTTGTACGTAGAGGTACCACTGTGTTTTCTTTTCGCTTGAATGGGCATCAGTCTTTCACAATTCTCGAGCCGACCTGCTCCCTATCCCCTGTAAATAGCGCCCACGCCGCATCTTTTAATGTTTTGAACCATGGCGGACAGCGTCCTGAGGCGTATTCGGCGAAGGTGCAGGGCAATAGAGAGTGCCTGTCGTCAAGGGTCTGCCGGTGAAAGTGAAGCACGCGCGATAAACATTTCAATTGCTAATTTAAGAAGAGTTAGTGACCAGTTTAGCGCTAATGCTGTTCAAAATTTGATTCAAAGTCTAACAGATCTCTGATCCGTCATCATTGCGGGACCGCTCCCTAATGGTGGACGTGTTTGTTCCCATGTGGCACATCGTTTGCACACAGGTAAAATGGCTACGATTTTTGACATTACTTTTTGTATGTATTTTTCTTCGAACTGCACAGGGTTTTACTGACGACCTGCGGTGACTTACCTTCAATCGCCCTGTCAAACATCGTTTTATACCAGTAGTTTTCCTGCAGCTCAGTAGACTATTAAGTAACACGATGGCTATACACTTTTAAGCAATAACTAGTGGACTTTTAGTTATTTAATTGTAATTTTGAATGATTTTTCTTGAGTAAAATGGTTAGAGAAAATAGCTGTTTTGGGTTTGAAGCTGCATATACTTTTATGTACCTCTGTGTGTGTATATGGCTGTACTGTATACAGTATATAAAAACACGTAGTGATTCATTTGCTTGAATTCCTTCATCCTTTTATTTCCATACTTTAGGTAGACGAGGGAGACCAGCACTTGACATTACAAGGGATCAAACTGAACTGCTCCTCACTCAGGGCTTTACAGTGAGAGCCATCGCGGGGATGTTGGGTTGTTCCTCTTCATACCTGCATAAAAAAATGAAGTCTTTTCAGATTTCAGCCAGAAATAGATTTACTCCCATTCATGATGTTGACCTGGAGGAGCATGTCAGAAGATTGCACAGCCAATTTCCCAGATCAGGCTCGGAAGTAAGTGTTCGACAACATACTCTTGTCCCTTCATGTATATGTCATTATATTCAGTGTGAAAGTGTACTTTCTTTATTGTGTTGTTTTATGAACCTGTTGCAGATGACGAGGGCATACCTTCGTGCTGATGGTATTGTAGTACAAAGGAAAAGAGTTCGAGAAATCCTCAACCGTATTGACCCAGCTGCTGCAGCCCAGAGATGGAGCCAGACTGTGGCTAGAAGAACTTACTATGTGCCATTTCCCAATAGTTTATGGCACATAGATGGACATATGCGTCTCATTCGGTAATAAGGGATCATCTTATATTTGTACTCGTGGGAGCATTAGAAAGCCATATTGTATGGACAGCACAGATTAAACTGAATTTTATCATCTGTATATCCAAGTTACACAAACTCCAAATTGCCTCCATGTAGTCTTAAGTGCACAGCAATAGCATCTCTACGGAGATAATATTTTAAACAAGATATGAAACTTTATTGTTTTCTTGTCTTTAATCCATTATTCTTTTTATGTTTGTTTTACAGGTGGGGTTTGTGACACATGCTGGCATTGATGGGAATTCCAGGCTAATAACGTACCTCAACTGCAGCACAGACAACACAGCTTTGACAGTGTTGAAATATTTTGTCCAAGCCACCTGCCTGTATGGGTTACCCTCCACAGTAAGATCCGACCATGGTGGTGAAAACACTCTGGTTGCTCTTTTAATGAACCTACTGCAGGGACAAGAGCACGCAAGGCACATTACAGGCCAGTCTGTGCACAATCAACGTATCGAACGCCTTTGGAGAGATGTTTTCATCAGGTTGTGCACTATTTTTACACGCTGTTCTATTCGTTTGAAGATGAACAAATACTGAACCCCAAAGACAACATTCACAAAATGGCACTACAGATCGTATACAAGCCAGAAATGGAAAAACGACTGTGCTTATTCAAATGTGGTTGGAACAACCATAGAATGAGAACAGCAAACAACCGCACTCCAACACAAATTTGGATGGAGGGCATGTTAATAACAGTGAGCAGGAAACAACAGCCCTCAACAATGTCTTTGGAGATGATCCTTACAGCCAAGAAAATCTCGAAGCTGGCTTGGCAAGACACGGCATACAGCTCAACCAGTTGCAAGGAAACAGTGAGGGTCTTGAACAACCAGTGACTATATCACAGCAACTTAACCTGAGTCCAGAGCACATGCAATATGTTCAAAATGCAATCAATGAAACAACAGACTTGAGGAAAAATACCTGGTGTGTGCAAGAACGATTAGAAATATTATTGAAGGAGATAAACGCACCTTTACACCTTTCCAAAGCCCAAGGAGTCGCCTATTGCCTGCGAGAGCATCTGCTGCAGGTCGTTCTCCTCTGTAACTCCTCTCGGCAGGTACAAACACAACATGCAGGTAGGCGCGTAGGGTAAACGTCGCATGCCCTCAGCCTGGTCATAAAAATCGACGCAGATGTTGTCGCGAAACCCAGGACAGGAACTTAACTTCATCCGCTCCAGTGATGAAGACGAGAAGGTCTTCAAATCTGATTTCAAACACTTTGTCTGCCATTGGACAAAAAAAAAAGTAAATCAAACATAACATCTGGACAGTATTTCACCATCTCCTCGTGTAACAAATTTAGGGTTATATGAACATAATGTAAGGAGAAAAAAAAATTGCATTTCATTAAAGTTTCTAACAACCCTTTCTTGTGTCATTTACATTGTCCTCAAATGGTAAAACATCTGACAATAGCACTTTGATCAGTCCGTAAAAGTAGTGAACATTTTAAGTGTGCCATTTTGTTTGTGCAAGGTATTTCATAATTTCTGCAACAAAGGCTTGATTAAGTTACCCTCAATCATATTCAAAACCATTTCCCAGCTGTAGATGGTATCCTCCTCTGTCTGCCGATTATTGGTTCCTCTGTCACTGTAATTATAAGTGAGGATGGCTTTGAAGGCTGCCTTTGACAGAGGTTCCTGCATGTTGGTGAACAGGGGCAAGAAAGCGATCCCGTTTTTCTTGACCAGGTCCCACAACTTTCCAAATGCATTAATCCCCTCTGTGAACTGGTGTATCATCTTGGCTGTTCTATAATGCAACAGTAAGAACATATGCAGAGTATATTAGTCTGTAACAGTTTTGAATCCCTGATATTCATTTGGAGTTTTTCATAAAATGCATAATTGGGCCCAAAGTCATATGACTGTAGGGTATGTAGTCATAATTATGTTTTACAATAGCTTTCCATTTTTAGCAGTCATGACCAGGTCAGAAAGGGAAAACCCTATACGTACACCTTTTCATGAATTAATGTCATCTGTCTCTTGTTTCATCAATGAGAAACACATTTCCAACTGATATTCGGATGGGACCTCTGTAATTTGTAAGAGCAACATTATTTTTGTCCTGAGAATTAGCAACACTAGTATTGCCGAGTCTGCAAAACCGGAAATGTTGGAAAATTAAGCATTTGTGATAATTTTTTACTCTTCTAGATGGTACTCTTGATTTGAAGATAAACACTAGTGCATCTTTATGTAGTCCCTGATTGGTTTATGTGCGCCTAATCGGTGGACGGAAATACCCAATAGGCGCACACAAACCAATCTGGGGCTACATTTAGACCGTGAGTGCCATATAGAGAAGTCAAAAAAATAAGTACTTCATGAAGCCTATTTGTCCATCACGATTTGTTGTCGATTCTAAACTTGTTGCAATTTTAAGATTTCAAAATATAAGTTAGTCAAGGCGGAGTCTGATTGAAATCTACATATTTACATCACCTCGGTGACACTATTTCGTAGCAGTTAAAAGTTGAAATGTTTCTTTCCTTTGCATGTTTTTACCTCAGATAGATGTAATGCTTGACAACATACGCATAGATTTTTGGCATGTCTTCAACTTTGGCACTAAATACTCCTGGGATGCCACACTCAGAAATCCAGTCCCCCAAGTCATGTTGTAGTGCTATCAGGTCCTCAATTGTCTTGCACTGTTGAATCTGAGAGACAAGATTGGGAACAATGCAGCCGAGTCTCAGACTGAACTTTCTTTTCATAGAAATAAACAGCAACTGGTAGCAGTTTAACTCTTTACAAATACATCTTTAAATGACAATCATGATGTACCCTTTTGACTTTGCTTTGCACATCTGGGTCAGGCAGCACATGCCAGTCAAACTGCTCCAGTGTTGGCTCCTGGCCGCACATCAACTGGAAGAGGCAAGGATCCTGTCATGATTTGGTTTGGGACCAACAGGTGGCACTGCAGGGCTCTCCCTGAGCTGCACACCCGTTGGTCGTTTAGCAATTAGTAGTATAAGAGGACTCCCTCCCGAGCATTCAGTGTCGGGTCATTGTTGCTGTTGTTTGCTACTGTCATGTTTGTTTGTTTGCTGCCATCAGGTTTGTCATGTTTCAGTTACTGTTATGTTTTATCTTCAGTCATGATTTTTGTTTGATACTTTGGACTTTGTTTTGGACTTAGTTTTCTGTGTTTTATTAAATACAATTCGTCAAGTACACCCTGCTCCTCTCCTGCCTGCTCTTTGGGGTCCACCACCACCACGCAACGTGACAGAATGACCCGACCACCTGGATCCCGCAGGTACAAAGGACTGGTCCCTTTTCCACCATGTGCCTGGCGGAGGACGTCTGCGGCCGACACCCTTTTCCCCTTCAGGCAGTGCTGGTGATGCAGCTGTCCTGTTTTCGTCTCGTCAAGCCGCGTCTACGGTGGGCGAGCCCGTCGCGTCCATGTTGAGCCGAGGCTCGTCACGTGTCTGTTTGAGCTGAGTCACATTCACGTCGGCGACAAGCCGTGCCACGCCTACGCCCACGTCAGGATGAGCCCCTGTTCACGTCCGGCTGTCCCATGTCCCCCGCTACGTCGAGCCCGTCCACGTCAGGCCAAGCCCAGCCAAAGGTCACTGTCGCTTTTGTTCCTGTTCTCCGGCGGCGAAGGTCGCCGTCGCTTTTAGTTCCGTTCGGCGAGGCAAGGGTTGCCATCGCTTTCGCTCCTGTTCACCTGCGAGGCGAAGGGTTGCCGTCGCTTTTGTTCCTGTTCTTCGGCGAGGCAAGGGTTGCCATCGCTTTTAGTTCTTGTCCCGGCGAGGCAGCCTTTTGGACAACTTTGGGACGTCTGGGATCCATCCCTTGAGGGAGGGTACTGTCATGGCTCTCCCTGAGCTGCACACCTGTTGGTCGTTTAGCAATTAGTAGTATAAGAGACTCCCTCCCGACTCAGTGTCGGGTCTTGTTGCTGTTGTTTGCTACTGTCATGTTTGTTTGCTTTCATCAGGTTTGTCATGTTTCAGTTACTGTTATGTTTTATCTTCAGTCATGATTTTTGATACTTTGGACTTTGTTTTATTAAATACAATTAGTCAAGTACACCTTGCTCCTCTCTCCTGCCTGCTCTTTGGGGTCCACCACCACCACGAAACGTGACAATTATGATATTCGTTTCTGGGTTGCACATTTCCTTGAACTTCCTTTTCAAACATGTCGGATCTTCCCTTGACTCCGCTGCGGTTATTTGCACACGCCTTGGTCAGACCCAACTACTGGGGCATATGTGAACGATCTCTTTCAATGGCCTCAGGTCCCGCCAGATTGAGGAGTATGTAGGCCTTTGTTTTGGCATTTTGTCACTGTGTGCTGCGGCTATGAATATATCATATTCTTGCTCGAACTTACGCCAGTTCTCAGCGACATTGCCGTTGAAGATGAGAGGATCAGGCCGCGAAATGCGTCCGCCATTACTGCCTTTTCACGGTGGTAAAATCTCGTCCTTTTGCTCACCACCAGAACAGACTGTCTTCATGGACCCTGCAGACTTTTTGCAGAATCCCACTTCTGACACCATGTAGTTTTGATATGAAGAAACCAGTCCGTTTGAGCTTGAAAGTAGTCATGTGTCGTTCGCGAAAGCCGGCTCTTCTCTTGAGCCGGCTGTTTGAAGTGAACGACGGGAGCCGGAGAAACAGGAGGAAAAAAGTCTAATAGGAGCCGACTTTTTTTCTCCTGTGCCCCCCTTCGGTTAACGCTGCACACGTGATTGGTCAAGATCCGCGGTAGAAGAAGGAGGAGGGTGACACATACACGCTGCAGTGAAGAGAAAGGGGAGGAGTTAGAGACACACACAGCAGCACACTGAGCAGCATATGAAGAGGAGAGGCAGGGAGAGAGAGAGAGCTCGAAAGCACTTCAGAGAAAAAACAACACGGTGGAAAGTGGAAGGGTGAGAAAATGGATAGGAAACGAAGTGAAATTTGGACTCATTTCCACTTAATTGATAGTTCAAAGGCAGCGTGTAGACTGTGCAAGGTTAAAATATCAATATCAAATTCTAATTTAGAATGTGTTGTGTGGTAATCAAAGCTTACTTATGTTGTTTTACTGTAAATCGTTAAAAGCTTATAAATGTACACAATCAGAGATTGGAACTTTTCTTGACCTTGTTTTGAGATGGGTCTTTGTTTTTGTACTTTGTAATTCATTTTTGTAGCATGCCATGTTGTACTCCATGTTGAGTATGTGCAGAAGAATATAAATAAAGCCATATAAATAATAAATATTTGATGTAGTGTATATTTTTACATTAGTAATTCATTTTACACCTAATTTTACGTTATTTTTGGTAGTAAATTTGAGCAACAAAAAAACTGAGGAGCCATTGGGAGCCAAAAGAGCCGACTCTTTTTAGTGAGACGAGCCAAAAGAACCGGCTCTCTAAAAGGAGCCGAATTCCCATCACTACTTGAAAGTGGTTTTACTACAGCAGCACCAAGAACGTGTTACAAGCTTACTCGCGTAGCAAATCAACTATATAGCTCCCGCGACACCTAGTGGACGGGTGGTATAACAACAGGTTAGAATGGCTGTGTAACAGGGACATTACCAAAACAATAATAAACAGATCGACAGCGGCGAGTCTGGACGCGCGCCGGGCCCTTCCGCGGATCTCTTCAGCTGCGGCATCCAGCGGGTCCCGCGCGTAATAGAACGAAGTTGACGTACCTTCGGTTGAAAAGTAGGGTTGTTTTTATTTTGAGGATTTTGTTTCTTTTTGTTTTATGATGATACTAATGCAGCGTGTTATACCGGAGGCTAATTCCTTGTGTGTTCTACATACTTGGCCAATAAAGATGATTCTGATTCTGATTCTGATTTAAGTGAGCGAGGATTGTAGTTACAGTATATGGCAGGGTGTCAAAGTCAAATGGACGGAGGGCCAAATAAAAAAATTTGCTCCAAGCCGAGGCGGACTGATCGAATGTTCATTGAAAATGTTTAAACCTACCACATGTAGTTTATTGAACTGAATTGAATCTACTGAAAACCTAACAACTTCATTTCAAAATGATCAAATAAATAAAGCAACATTTTCTTATGGCTGTCAGTAAACTTTAATTTTCGACAGGCACAAAGACAAAGTTTCTTTGTATAAAAATACCCATCAACATTGAATGAAAAGAAGCACCAGCAATAGCCCATATTTTCTCTTTCAGCAAAATTGGGCTACATTTAGATGAAAAATAATAATAATAGCGATTTTCGATCATTCACTCCTCAAATAAATCATGCTCCGTAGTTGTGCCATGCATAGGACGTAAAGCCAAAAACTCCTCTGTCACGCTTAGGCTTCAGTCCACTCCGCGGATGAAGATTGACAGCTGGGCAACGTCAGAAATGTCGGCGCTCTCATCCACAGCCAAGGAGTATGCGATGAAATGTTTTCCCTTTTCACAAGCTGCTCTTTTCGATTAATGGACAACTGCTCTACTCGCTCGGCAATGGTGTTTCTGCTCATGCTCACGTTTAAAAGAGTTGCTTTTTCAGGGCAAACTTCGTCACAAACTTTAAGCATACAGTTTTTTAATGAAATCCCCCTCCATAAATGGCCGGGCTGATTTAGCGATCTCTTCTGCCACAATAAAACTGGCATTGACAGCAGCCTGGCTTTGTGATTTGGCTTTTTGAACAGAGCCTGTTGAGATTTGAGGCTTCGTTTTAATTCCTCAACCTTCTGTAGCCTTTGTTCGATGTCCATATTCTTGTTTTTGTCCGCGTTTCGTTTCATGCTGTCGTCTCAGATTATACTCTTTCAATACGGCCACACTTTCTCCACGCAGAAGACACACAGGTCTTCCAGCTACGTCCGTGAACATGTACTCTGACTCCCACCTTGTTTGAAACCCCGGTTCTCAGTGTCCACCTTCCGTTTTGCCATTTTTGATGGATATCTGCAAGCTAACGTCACTGTTATCCGAACGACTGCTGCACTAGTAAATATTGAAATAAAGCACCCGACTGCTTGGCGCGACACAGTTGCATTGTGGGAAATGTAGTATTGGTGCGTGTAAAAGATCTGTGGGCTCGGCTTGCGGCCGTCCGCGGGCGGTTCTAATAATAAATCAACATCATCCCAGGGGCCACTGAAAACCTTCGCGGGCGGATCTGGCCCGCGGGCGGCACTTTTTGACATATGTGGTATATGGGGTTGCAAACGCGTCGAACGTTGTACGGCAACTTTTTCTGGACAAATTGTGAAAAAGACGACATTCCACTCTAAAATAAAATCCATGGTGACATTATTGCACCGACATTGCGACTATAAATACGTTGTTTCTAAAATTTAATCTCCGCGAAATTACGCAACTCAAGCACGTTTCTTTCCTTTACTTCGCCCGCACGTGACACAAAGTTTGACCAATGTTCTCGCTGTAGTTTACATTCGTCGCTCACGCTCAAGCGCTTTTATTTCGACGAAGCACGCACTTCCACACGCCACAATGTATTTTCCTGTATTTGTCTCAAATGTTACTTTCACCTTCACATGAAACCGTACACAACAATATTGCGGACACATTTCGTCTGTTCTTCTATCGTTTTAAAATATACACGGGACAGAATTGTTTTACCCCTCATTAATGAAAGAAAATACCACAGTGGTCACAGAAATACAGTAACTTAAATCTTACTAAAGTCATACGTAACAAAAAAATGAAAGGAATGATGAAAATGAAGTTTTCAAAATCAGACAATATTTTCCAATGCTATTCTATAATGTTATTTTACAAAATCATGAAACCGGCCTGGATAAAAATGACGGTACCCTGAACTTAATATTTGTTTGCAGAGGCAATCACATCAATCAACTGATTGTTTTCAACTTCCAGTGAGACTTCCACACCTCTCAGCAGCTATTTTGGCTAACACTGTGGACTTTGCTTTCATGGAGATACCAACAATTTTGTCCCGTGTAAATCACACAGTGTTGTGGCATGTAAATGTAAGTTGAGAGGTTCGTAGTTTTGTAGTGGATAGCTCTACTTTGAAAATGGGCAAAAGGAGAGATGGAATCCTTTGAAGGCAGCTTTTATTTTTCCCCACGTCTGCACCTCCGAACTAACGAACGAGAACACACCTCCTCTGTAACACAAAAACACTTCCTGATTTCCGTAACCAATCAGATAATATCAACATAAACTTGTTTAAGCAATTATGAAACGGAATATAACCTATAGGTAACTAACACAAAAGAATATAATGCTCAAATATAAAATGAAAATAATTAATAATTTAACATAAGCTTACATAAACATCATTCAGTAATATTTTGGACTAAATGATTTTATGCGGGCGGCAGAATGGACAGTGGTACATGCTGCAACATGGGTTGCATTTTTGCAGCTCAGGGACAGATGTCCCTCGTTGTATTGAGACATGCATCTGGAAAATAAAGAGAATGAATTGTGAAATCTACTATGTAAATATAATTCTACAGAAAACTAAGGCCATAATAATAAAACTATGATTTTTAAAAATTGCTACTGTCAAAAGTATTAGGGATCCCATACGACGTTGCGTGTTTTTCCCAGTGATTTTTAAAGCCACAAAGAAACGAGGACATTAATATAGAGGTACAGGGAAAATAATGTGACGTAAAATTCTGCATTAGCACAGATGCATTTAAATCTAATATTTTAAACTGATCAACAAGACACAATGCGCAGTCAATTTTTAACCGAATGCACATATTTTGCGCATTTCGCACTTCTTTGACGTAGCCCAAAGCCCTTTAAAAATGACCAGTATTTACCCATTCACAAACATACATATATTCATCAGAAATTAAATTATTAATGTCAACGTCGTTTTGACATTATCATCTAATTAATAAACAACTATGCGTGCTAAAACATTTACCACAATATTACCGTCGTAGTTGTTGTCGTGCATTAAAATAACACAACTCCGTTTGACTTTTAATTGGTTTTGCTTTTAAATTATCTTACAATTACAGGGCCTTTTAAACTTTTTAAGGTCCACATGCGACTTACTTCGAATCGGGCATCATCCTTCTGACGTAATATCCGGCGCAAAGTTACTTGCCTAAACCTACCTTTCCCTGAATCGGCCTCCTCCGGGTCTGCAGCTGGACCCTTCTCGACAAGAGAGCTCCATTTGGACGTGCAAGGCAAGAGTCGATGACTGCCTTCTGCTGGTCATAGTTTGTCATTGCAACCTGATGAAAGAATACCATCTTGATGTATTTCTTACCTGAAAAACTCGATCACTGCCGTCTGTTGGTCACAGTTTGTCATTGCAACCCTATTCAAGATAATCATATTAGTTCTTATTTCCCTCAAAAATCAGCAGTTAAACATGAAGGCAGGCCTTTGAAGATAATTTTGTGACATTTTAGGGATTTTTTTAATTTCAGAAAAAACCATCATGAAAATTAATTAACAAGCGTGGTTCTTCCCGCTGTTTCAACCTTGTGTATGGCTCTTCTTCGCTCTCAATTGTTGTTGTTTGTAGTTTTGTAGTGGATAGCTCTACTTTGAAAATGGGCAAAAGGAGAGATGGATTTCTTCTCGAAGCTTACAGTTAAACGCACGTCTAGCACCTCGACGCAGGACACCCAACGTTGCTTTATTGGACTATATCATAATTGTCTCAAGCTTCGGGGCCTGGTTTAGCTTAACTTAGCTTTAATATCCCAGCGCTTGTCCTAAGCAATTATGAACTCGGAATAGAACCTATAGGTAACTAGGGCCGAAAGCACACTAATGCTCGACAATATAACTGACAACAATTAATACCAAGTACTAAATCCCACGAACTGTGAGACATTATTGTAACTGGCGCCAATATTGAGTCATTGGTTGCCATGACAACGAATATATTATAAATACATATTTTTGATGCTGTTGATTTGTAAAGGTGCTTTGTTTCTATGTGAACCCTTCATATTGTTTTATTTTCATGTTATTTAGGATGTTTTGTCGGTAATCCCTTCCGGTCACGTGCAGCGGATAGGGAGGAATTAAAAGATCGAGAAGTCAACTTACGAGAGAGAAAGAGAAAGAAAGAGAGAAACGATATCGTCTGGTCAACGTTCTTTAAGTTTAGCTATTTTCGGTTTACAAGGTGAACACGGTATGTGTCTGTTTTTGATGATTTATTAATGCCTTGTCAAAGAGAATGTTGTAATGTTTATTGTTGTTTGAAATGTGTTGCAGTTTTCACGGTGTTCCATGATTAAACGTTTTTTGGACATCAGTACGAAGCGTCATCCTTGACCGGGTAGTTACAATTATTAACATTCATGTACACTCAGCAGACGAATGTCGAACGAGACTCCGACGACGTTACACGGTCGCCGAAATCCCGCGATACGGGAAGCTAACAGCTACGTTAGCCAGGAGCAGTGCTCGAGGTCTAAGGAAGGCGACTACATTTTAGAAACGAGTGATTTTAAACGAAACGCGCATAACGTTCAAGCCTCTGAGCACACTCACTGCGTAGAACGACTCTTTCTCCCGAAATACCTCTTTACTAGTGATGTGCTCCGCGGGTAAAATCCCTGAAGCGTGTGTCGAGTAATCATGACGAGTGATTCATGAATGGGGAGACGAAGCGCGTGTTGATGACATAAGTGGTGACGTTTGAAGCCCAGGCGAAGGGGTGTACCACGTGACCGATTCGGGAAATGATGCGATCGGTTCGACTGTGGTTCAAATAAAAGCGGCAAAGAAACACTATGGATTCCCCTTTACCAACTTGCTATCACATAACTATGAACCCCTGCTTCATCAGTACCATATGAAAGAGTTTGTTCAAAATCAGGTGAAATTCTCTGCAAAAAAGAAACCACCGGAGTCCAAAACTTTAGATAAAATATTGTTTTTAAATAAAAACGAAAAAGCACTTTATTTTACCTCATTTCACATTTTCACTTGTTGCACAGGCACAAACATAGACAAAGTAAAACCGAACAATTCATGTAAAAACACTCCTCAAATACATATTATGTGTACAGAGCATGGTTTACACCCCACCATTTTATTGCATGCACCAAGCATGTTATACATTTTCCTGTCCACACGATGGCGTAGTCGAGGAAATGATTCATCTTGAAGCCCGAATCGTGTGTGTGAAGTATTTCTGCAGGGCTTCACTGCTTTATGGGGCTTCATTTTGCCATCACTACTCTTTATTCTACAGAAAACTAAGGCCATAATAATAAAACTATGATTTTTAAAAATTGCTACTGTCAAAAGTATTAGGGATCCCATACGACGTTGCGTGTTTTTCCCAGTGATTTTTAAAGCCACAAAGAAACGAGGACATTAATATAGAGGTACAGGGAAAATAATGTGACGTAAAATTCTGCATTAGTACAGATGCATTTAAATCAAATATTTTAAACTGATCAACAAGACACAATGCGCAGTCAATTTTTAACCGAATGCACATATTTTGCGCATTTCGCACTTCTTTGACATAGCCCAAAGCCCTTTAAAAATGACCAGTATTTACCCATTCACAAACATACATATATTCATCAGAAATTAAATTATTAATGTCAACGTCGTTTTGACATTATCATCTAATTAATAAACAACTATGCGTGCTAAAACATTTACCACAATATTACCGTCGTAGTTGTTGTCGTGCATTAAAATAACACAACTCCATTTGACTTTTAATTGGTTTTGCTTTTAAATTATCTTACAATTACAGGGCCTTTTAAACTTTTTAAGGTCCACATGCGACTTACTTCGAATCGGGCATCATCCTTCTGACGTAATATCCGGCGCAAAGTTACTTGCCTAAACCTACCTTTCCCTGAATCGGCCTCCTCCGGTCTGCAGCTGGACCCTTCTCGACAAGAGAGCTCCATTTGGACGTGCAAGGCAAGAGTCGATGACTGCCTTCTGCTGGTCATAGTTTGTCATTGCAACCTGATGAAAGAATACCATCTTGATGTATTTCTTACCTGAAAAACTCGATCACTGCCGTCTGTTGGTCACAGTTTGTCATTGCAACCCTATTCAAGATAATCATATTAGTTCTTATTTCCCTCAAAAATCAGCAGTTAAACATGAAGGCAGGCCTTTGAAGATAATTTTGTGACATTTTAGGGATTTTTTTAATTTCAGAAAAAACCATCATGAAAATTAATTAACAAGCGTGGTTCTTCCCGCTGTTTCAACCTTGTGTATGGCTCTTCTTCGCTCTCAATTGTTGTTGTTTGTAGTTTTGTAGTGGATAGCTCTACTTTGAAAATGGGCAAAAGGAGAGATGGAATCCTTTTAAGGCAGCTTTTTATTTTTCCCCACGTCTGCACCTCCGAACGAACCAACGAACGAGAACACACCTCCTCTGTAACACAAAAACACTTCCTGATTTCCTTAACCAATCAGATAATATCAACATAAACTTGTTTAAGCAATTATGAAACGGAATATAACCTATAGGTAACTAACACAAAAGAATATAATGCTCAAATATAAAATGAAAATAATTAATAATTTAACATAAGCTTACATAAACATCATTCAGTAATATTTTGGACTAAATGATTTTATGCGGGCGGCAGAATGGACAGTGGTACATGCTGCAACATGGGTTGCATTTTTGCAGCTCAGGGACAGATGTCCCTCGTTGTATTGAGACATGCATCTGGAAAATAAAGAGAATGAATTGTGAAATCTACTATGTAAATATAATTCTACAGAAAACTAAGGCCATAATAATAAAACTATGATTTTTTAAAAATTGCTACTGTCAAAAGTATTAGGGATCCCATACGACGTTGCGTGTTTTTCCCAGTGATTTTTAAAGCCACAAAGAAACGAGGACATTAATATAGAGGTACAGGGAAAATAATGTGACGTAAAATTCTGCATTAGCACAGATGCATTTAAATCTAATATTTTAAACTGATCAACAAGACACAATGCGCAGTCAATTTTTAACCGAATGCACATATTTTGCGCATTTCGCACTTCTTTGACGTAGCCCAAAGCCCTTTAAAATGACCAGTATTTACCCATTCACAAACATACATATATTCATCAGAAATTAAATTATTAATGTCAACGTCGTTTTGACATTATCATCTAATTAATAAACAACTATGCGTGCTAAAACATTTACCACAATATTACCGTCGTAGTTGTTGTCGTGCATTAAAATAACACAACTCCGTTGGACTTTTAATTGGTTTTGCTTTTAAATTATCTTACAATTACAGGGCCTTTTAAACTTTTTAAGGTCCACATGCGACTTACTTCGAATCGGGCATCATCCTTCTGACGTAATATCCGGCGCAAAGTTACTTGCCTAAACCTACCTTTCCCTGAATCGGCCTCCTCCGGTCTGCAGCTGGACCCTTCTCGACAAGAGAGCTCCATTTGGACGTGCAAGGCAAGAGTCGATGACTGCCTTCTGCTGGTCATAGTTTGTCATTGCAACCTGATGAAAGAATACCATCTTGATGTATTTCTTACCTGAAAAACTCGATCACTGCCGTCTGTTGGTCACAGTTTGTCATTGCAACCCTATTCAAGATAATCATATTAGTTCTTATTTCCCTCAAAAATCAGCAGTTAAACATGAAGGCAGGCCTTTGAAGATAATTTTGTGACATTTTAGGGATTTTTTTAATTTCAGAAAAAACCATCATGAAAATTAATTAACAAGCGTGGTTCTTCCCGCTGTTTCAACCTTGTGTATGGCTCTTCTTCGCTCTCAATTGTTGTTGTTTGTAGTTTTGTAGTGGATAGCTCTACTTTGAAAATGGGCAAAAGGAGAGACATTTCTTCTCGAATTACAGTTAAACGCACGCTAGCCTCGACGCAGGACACCCAACGTTGCTTTATTGGACTATATCATAATTGTCTCAAGCTTCGGGGCCTGGTTTAGCTTACTTAGCTTTAAATCCCAGCGCTGTCCTCAATTAGAACTCCGCAAAAGACCCGGCCTAATAGGGCCGAAAGCACACGAGCGCCGACAATATAACTACAACAATTAATACCAAGTACTAAATCCCACGAACTGTGAGACATTATTGTAACTGGCGCCAATATTGAGTCATTGGTTGCCATGACAACGAATATATTATAAATACATATTTTTGATGCTGTTGATTTGTAAAGGTGCTTTGTTTCTATGTGAACCCTTCATATTGTTTTATTTTCATGTTATTTAGGATGTTTTGTCGGTAATCCCTTCCGGTCACGTGCGCGGATAGGGAGGAATTAAAAGATCGAGAAGTCAACTTACGAGAGAGAAAGAGAAAGAAAGAGAGAAACGATATCGTCTGGTCAACGTTCTTTAAGTTTAGCTATTTTCGGTTTACAAGGTGAACACGGTATGTGTCTGTTTTTGATGATTTATTAATGCCTTGTCAAAGAGAATGTTGTAATGTTTATTGTTGTTTGAAATGTGTTGCAGTTTTCACGGTGTTCCATGATTAAACGTTTTTTGGACATCAGTACGGCGTCATCCTTGACCGGGTAGTTACAATTATTAACATTCATGTACACTCAGCAGACGAATGTCGAACGAGACTCCGACGACGTTACACGGTCGTCGAAATCCCGGCGATACGGGAAGCTAACAGCTACGTTAGCCAGGAGCAGTGCTCGAGGTCTAAGGAAGGCGACTACATTTTAGAAACGAGTGATTTTAAACGAAACGCGCATAACGTTCAAGCCTCTGAGCACACTCACTGCGTAGAACGACTCTTTCTCCCGAAATACCTCTTTACTAGTGATGTGCTCCGCGGGTAAAATCCCTGAAGCGTGTGTCGAGTAATCATGACGAGTGATTCATGAATGGGGAGACGAAGCGCGTGTTGATGACATAAGTGGTGACGTTTGAAGCCCAGGCGAAGGGGTGTACCACGTGACCGATTCGGGAAATGATGCGATCGGTTCGACTGTGGTTCAAATAAAAGCGGCAAAGAAACACTATGGATTCCCTTTACCAACTTGCTATCACATAACTATGAACCCCTGCTTCATCAGTACCATATGAAAGAGTTTGTTCAAAATCAGGTGAAATTCTCTGCAAAAAAGAAACCACCGGAGTCCAAAACTTTAGATAAAATATTGTTTTTAAATAAAAACGAAAAAGCACTTTATTTTACCTCATTTCACATTTTCACTTGTTGCACAGGCACAAACATAGACAAAGTAAAACCGAACAATTCATGTAAAAACACTCCTCAAATACATATTATGTGTACAGAGCATGGTTTACACCCCACCATTTTATTGCATGCACCAAGCATGTTATACATTTTCCTGTCCACACGATGGCGTAGTCGAGAAATGATTCATCTTGAAGCCCGAATCGTGTGTGTGAAGTATTTCCTGCAGGGCTTCACTGCTTTATGGGGCTTCATTTTGCCATCACTACTCTTTATTCTACAGAAAACTAAGGCCATAATAATAAAACTATGATTTTTTAAAAATTGCTACTGTCAAAAGTATTAGGGATCCCATACGACGTTGCGTGTTTTTCCCAGTGATTTTTAAAGCCACAAAGAAACGAGGACATTAATATAGAGGTACAGGGAAAATAATGTGACGTAAAATTCTGCATTAGTACAGATGCATTTAAATCAAATATTTTAAACTGATCAACAAGACACAATGCGCAGTCAATTTTTAACCGAATGCACATATTTTGCGCATTTCGCACTTCTTTGACATAGCCCAAAGCCCTTTAAAAATGACCAGTATTTACCCATTCACAAACATACATATATTCATCAGAAATTAAATTATTAATGTCAACGTCGTTTTGACATTATCATCTAATTAATAAACAACTATGCGTGCTAAAACATTTACCACAATATTACCGTCGTAGTTGTTGTCGTGCATTAAAATAACACAACTCCATTTGACTTTTAATTGGTTTTGCTTTTAAATTATCTTACAATTACAGGGCCTTTTAAACTTTTTAAGGTCCACATGCGACTTACTTCGAATCGGGCATCATCCTTCTGACGTAATATCCGGCGCAAAGTTACTTGCCTAAACCTACCTTTCCTGAATCGGCCTCCTCCGGTCTGCAGCTGGACCCTTCTCGACAAGAGAGCTCCATTTGGACGTGCAAGGCAAGAGTCGATGACTGCCTTCTGCTGGTCATAGTTTGTCATTGCAACCTGATGAAAGAATACCATCTTGATGTATTTCTTACCTGAAAAACTCGATCACTGCCGTCTGTTGGTCACAGTTTGTCATTGCAACCCTATTCAAGATAATCATATTAGTTCTTATTTCCCTCAAAAATCAGCAGTTAAACATGAAGGCAGGCCTTTGAAGATAATTTTGTGACATTTTAGGGATTTTTTTAATTTCAGAAAAAACCATCATGAAAATTAATTAACAAGCGTGGTTCTTCCCGCTGTTTCAACCTTGTGTATGGCTCTTCTTCGCTCTCAATTGTTGTTGTTTGTAGTTTTGTAGTGGATAGCTCTACTTTGAAAATGGGCAAAAGGAGAGATGGAATCCTTTTAAGGCAGCTTTTTATTTTTCCCCACGTCTGCACCTCCGAACGAACCAACGAACGAGAACACACCTCCTCTGTAACACAAAAACACTTCCTGATTTCCTTAACCAATCAGATAATATCAACATAAACTTGTTTAAGCAATTATGAAACGGAATATAACCTATAGGTAACTAACACAAAAGAATATAATGCTCAAATATAAAATGAAAATAATTAATAATTTAACATAAGCTTACATAAACATCATTCAGTAATATTTTGGACTAAATGATTTTATGCGGGCGGCAGAATGGACAGTGGTACATGCTGCAACATGGGTTGCATTTTTGCAGCTCAGGGACAGATGTCCCTCGTTGTATTGAGACATGCATCTGGAAAATAAAGAGAATGAATTGTGAAATCTACTATGTAAATATAATTCTACAGAAAACTAAGGCCATAATAATAAAACTATGATTTTTTTAAAAATTGCTACTGTCAAAAGTATTAGGGATCCCATACGACGTTGCGTGTTTTTCCCAGTGATTTTTAAAGCCACAAAGAAACGAGGACATTAATATAGAGGTACAGGGAAAATAATGTGACGTAAAATTCTGCATTAGCACAGATGCATTTAAATCTAATATTTTAAACTGATCAACAAGACACAATGCGCAGTCAATTTTTAACCGAATGCACATATTTTGCGCATTTCGCACTTCTTTGACGTAGCCCAAAGCCCTTTAAAAATGACCAGTATTTACCCATTCACAAACATACATATATTCATCAGAAATTAAATTATTAATGTCAACGTCGTTTTGACATTATCATCTAATTAATAAACAACTATGCGTGCTAAAACATTTACCACAATATTACCGTCGTAGTTGTTGTCGTGCATTAAAATAACACAACTCCGTTTGACTTTTAATTGGTTTTGCTTTTAAATTATCTTACAATTACAGGGCCTTTTAAACTTTTAAGGTCCACATGCGACTTACTTCGAATCGGGCATCATCCTTCTGACGTAATATCCGGCGCAAAGTTACTTGCCTAAACCTACCTTTCCCTGAATCGGCCTCCTCCGGGTCTGCAGCTGGACCCTTCTCGACAAGAGAGCTCCATTTGGACGTGCAAGGCAAGAGTCGATGACTGCCTTCTGCTGGTCATAGTTTGTCATTGCAACCTGATGAAAGAATACCATCTTGATGTATTTCTTACCTGAAAAACTCGATCACTGCCGTCTGTTGGTCACAGTTTGTCATTGCAACCCTATTCAAGATAATCATATTAGTTCTTATTTCCCTCAAAAATCAGCAGTTAAACATGAAGGCAGGCCTTTGAAGATAATTTTGTGACATTTTAGGGATTTTTTTAATTTCAGAAAAAACCATCATGAAAATTAATTAACAAGCGTGGTTCTTCCCGCTGTTTCAACCTTGTGTATGGCTCTTCTTCGCTCTCAATTGTTGTTGTTTGTAGTTTTGTAGTGGATAGCTCTACTTTGAAAATGGGCAAAAGGAGAGACATTTCTTCTCGAATTACAGTTAAACGCACGCTAGCCTCGACGCAGGACACCCAACGTTGCTTTATTGGACTATATCATAATTGTCTCAAGCTTCGGGGCCTGGTTTAGCTTACTTAGCTTTAAATCCCAGCGCTGTCCTCAATTAGAACTCCAAAAAGACCCGGCCTAATAGGGCCGAAAGCACACGAGCGCCGACAATATAACTACAACAATTAATACCAAGTACTAAATCCCACGAACTGTGAGACATTATTGTAACTGGCGCCAATATTGAGTCATTGGTTGCCATGACAACGAATATATTATAAATACATATTTTTTGATGCTGTTGATTTGTAAAGGTGCTTTGTTTCTATGTGAACCCTTCATATTGTTTTATTTTCATGTTATTTAGGATGTTTTGTCGGTAATCCCTTCCGGTCACGTGCGCGGATAGGGAGGAATTAAAAGATCGAGAAGTCAACTTACGAGAGAGAAAGAGAAAGAAAGAGAGAAACGATATCGTCTGGTCAACGTTCTTTAAGTTTAGCTATTTTCGGTTTACAAGGTGAACACGGTATGTGTCTGTTTTTGATGATTTATTAATGCCTTGTCAAAGAGAATGTTGTAATGTTTATTGTTGTTTGAAATGTGTTGCAGTTTTCACGGTGTTCCATGATTAAACGTTTTTTGGACATCAGTACGAAGCGTCATCCTTGACCGGGTAGTTACAATTATTAACATTCATGTACACTCAGCAGACGAATGTCGAACGAGACTCGACGACGTTACACGGTCGTCGAAATCCCGGCGGTACGGGAAGCTAACAGCTACGTTAGCCAGGAGCAGTGCTCGAGGTCTAAGGAAGGCGACTACATTTTAGAAACGAGTGATTTTAAACGAAACGCGCATAACGTTCAAGCCTCTGAGCACACTCACTGCGTAGAACGACTCTTTCTCCCGAAATACCTCTTTACTAGTGATGTGCTCCGCGGGTAAAATCCCTGAAGCGTGTGTCGAGTAATCATGACGAGTGATTCATGAATGGGGAGACGAAGCGCGTGTTGATGACATAAGTGGTGACGTTTGAAGCCCAGGCGAAGGGGGTGTACCACGTGACCGATTCGGGAAATGATGCGATCGGTTCGACTGTGGTTCGAAATAAAAGCGGCAAAGAAACACTATGGATTCCCCTTTACCAACTTGCTATCACATAACTATGAACCCCTGCTTCATCAGTACCATATGAAAGAGTTTGTTCAAAATCAGGTGAAATTCTCTGCAAAAAAGAAACCACCGGAGTCCAAAACTTTAGATAAAATATTGTTTTTAAATAAAAACGAAAAAGCACTTTATTTTACCTCATTTCACATTTTCACTTGTTGCACAGGCACAAACATAGACAAAGTAAAACCGAACAATTCATGTAAAAACACTCCTCAAATACATATTATGTGTACAGAGCATGGTTTACACCCCACCATTTTATTGCATGCACCAAGCATGTTATACATTTTCCTGTCCACACGATGGCGTAGTCGAGGAAATGATTCATCTTGAAGCCCGAATCGTGTGTGTGAAGTATTTCCTGCAGGGCTTCACTGCTTTATGGGGCTTCATTTTGCCATCACTACTCTTTATTCTACAGAAAACTAAGGCCATAATAATAAAACTATGATTTTTAAAAATTGCTACTGTCAAAAGTATTAGGGATCCCATACGACGTTGCGTGTTTTTCCCAGTGATTTTTAAAGCCACAAAGAAACGAGGACATTAATATAGAGGTACAGGGAAAATAATGTGACGTAAAATTCTGCATTAGTACAGATGCATTTAAATCAAATATTTTAAACTGATCAACAAGACACAATGCGCAGTCAATTTTTAACCGAATGCACATATTTTGCGCATTTCGCACTTCTTTGACATAGCCCAAAGCCCTTTAAAAATGACCAGTATTTACCCATTCACAAACATACATATATTCATCAGAAATTAAATTATTAATGTCAACGTCGTTTTGACATTATCATCTAATTAATAAACAACTATGCGTGCTAAAACATTTACCACAATATT
>JAKGUB010000520.1:0-26915 GCA_026261675.1 Hippocampus mohnikei
GTGCCAGGACATTTTCAGTTGTGGAGTTTCTCACTCCATTTTTTTCACACCACTGGGAAAATAAAAGGTAAACTGCTTGGAAGCCAACCCCTCCTTTGAAACCTTGACTGCTTTAAAAGTGCATGTCATAAATTGAGACAGCTCAATTTTCCAACTCAATTTCTGGACAGTAATTAAAAACTACGACGGCTTTGAGATTAACCTTTCAAGTGTGAAATGCTCCATGTGCTGGGACATTTTGAGTTATGGCATTTTTCAACCGCTGTTGAGACCTGAGAGCACTCTTTGGGAGCAAAACTCACCGTTGGACCTGTACATTTCAAATTGTAACTGTTGAAGCACCTCCCGACATTTGATTTATTTTTACTCCATTTTAGAACTATTGTAAAAAAAAACAGGACCTGACATGGAAGTAAACCCTCTGAAATCCTGAGGTCAAACATTAAGACAGCTGAATTTTTCAACTGAGTCTTGGGACAGCTGTCAAACATCGTGACCACTTGGAAGCCTTTGAAACCACAGTCTCTCCTTTGAAATCCTGACGGTTTCAAATGGCGGCATTCAACCTTACTCAGCGGGACGCACACCTGACTTTGGCAAAAAGATTTTGGGATCAAGTTTTGGTCTGAGACAAGCAAAGGTCTTAAATGTTTCACGCCACATTGCAACCACAGCTTGGAAGGCAAAGTCCCTTCCCTGGCCTGCTTTGAGGCCATTTTAAAACCTAAGGTATTTAGTTTCATCCTTAAAAATCAGGACCCCACGTGGAAACCAATAGTTACTTTGAAATCCTGACTGCTTTCAAACCTGAGGTTACGCATTGAGAAAGCTGACTTTTTCAACATAATTTTGGAACAGCTGTCGAAAACCGTGACAACTTCAAGATTAGCCTTTGCAACCCTAAACGCTCCTTGAAATCCTCACTGATTAGTAACCACAGCTGTCAATATGGCTCAGGTATACCAGCTACTATGGAAAGTTCTTGGAGCATTTATTCTACTTCCACCCCTAACTTGGGACATGTTCCAAGACCCCCATGTATTTTGCTGGTAGATTGTAAAAACTGAAATTTCTCATTCCATTTTGTAAACCCTGTTACAAAATTAGGAACCCTGCTTGGAAGCCAAGCCATCTTTTACACCGACATTGAAAAACTGCGTTTTGGAAAATTAGAGGTCAGACATTTTGACACTCTCATTAATTTATACTCTATTTTATAACAATTAATTTGGGGCCCTGCGTGGAAGCCAAACCTTCATCTAAACCCCTGACTGCCTTAGAACCCAAGGTGACATTTTTCTTCAACTCAATTTTGGGACAGCTGGAAAAAGATGCTGAAGAATTCAAGCTTTTGAAACCTTAAACGTGGCTTGATCAGTACCCAAAGCTGTCAATATGGTTCAGTGGGTTGGACCTGTGATTTCGGACTTAATACAAAAGCGCCATTGTTCTAGTGCATTGCCGGTCTGAAATTTTGAAGTTCATTTTGTAACCATTTTTTAAATCCTTGGAAGCCAAAATACCTATTAATTGGTACTGCCAAACGGTTTTAAAACCCGAGGTGAGACATCATGACATCAGGATTTTTTTTTCCACTCCATTTTAAAACCACTGATAAAAACCAGGACCCCTGCGTTTTCTTTGAAACCCTGACTGCTTTAAAACCCAAGATCATATTTTCAATAAAGTTGAATTTTTCCACTCCATTTTGGGACAGCTGTCAAAGATTGTTACGGCTTGTAGATAAGCCTTCGCAACCTGAAATAAAAGCTCCTTTGTAACTTTGAGTAACCGCAGCTGTCACTGTGGTTCAGTGGGTCGCACCTCTAACTTCAGACTCGATCCAAAACCCCCATGTCTTGTGCTGCTAACATTGTCAGATCTGAAATGTTCAACACCGATTTGTCTCTACCGGTTAAAAGGGTAACATTGCTTGGAATCCAGTCACCTTTAAACCCCTGCTTTGAAACTCTTAAAACCTGAGGGAACGTATTTCATGAAAGTTTTTTCGAGCCAATTTTCGAAACCCCTTTAAAAATAAATACATACATATGTAAAAATCAGAACCCCACTTTGAAACCAATCCTTCCTTTGAAACTTTGACTGCTTTAAAAGTGGAGGTTACACACTCAGACAACTGAATTTTTCAAGTAATTTTTAGGACAGCTGTCAAAAATCACGAGGGCTTGGAGAACAGCCTTTGCAACCTTAAATGTTCCTGAGAAACCCTCACTGATAAGTAACTGCAGCTGTTAACGTGGCTCAGTGGGTCGCACCTCTAAATGAGGACTTGATCTAAAACCCCATGTCTTATGCTGCTAATATATTCTATTTATATTTAAGGCTTGAGACAAAACCTGCTGCTACTTTTTCAGATTGAAAGATGTTAAGTCCATTTTGTAACTGCTGTAAAAATTAGGGGCACTGCTTGGAAGCCAAACTCAACTTTTCAACGCTATTTTAAACTCTGTTTTAAAAAGTCGAGGTCACACACCTTGACATTTTCAATTTGTTTTTACTCACTTTCATAACCACAATAAAAGAATACAAAAAAAAATCAGGACCCCTGCATGGAAGCCAAACCATCCTTTGACACCGTGAGAGCTTTAAAATTCAAGGTCACACATTTCGACAGCTGAATTTTTACATCACAAATTTTGGACAGCTGTAAAAAATCATAATGGTTTGAGAGTCACCTTTGGACTAAAACACTCCTTTAAATTTGGTGGGACAGGCCTGCAACACCTCACCAGATAGGCGTACAGGAGGCATCCTCATTTAATGTCAGAGCTACCTCATCTGGCTCCTCTCAATGTGGAGAAGAAGCTGCTCGTTTCTTGGCACATAATTCAAAACTCGCATATGTCTTGGGCTTGTACATTGTCAGGTCTGAAATTGTAAACCCCATGATGTGACCACTGTTAAAAATGGGAACACCACTTGGAAGCCAAAGTCACCTTTTATACGCCACTTTGAAAATGTGTTAAAACCTGAAACACATGATATTTGGATTTCTTTACACTCAATTTTCGAACCACGGTTAGAAATCAGGACCTAGTGTTAAAAACTTTTAAAACAACCATTCATTTGAACTCCTGACTTCTTTCAAAGGTGAGTTCTGGCGAAAAACAAACAAAAACGAACAAAAAAGGACGCTGCATGGAAGCCATTCAGCCCTTTGAAACATTCAAGGCTCTCGACCCAAGGACACACTTTGAGAGAGCTGATTTTTTTTTCGCAACTAGATTTGTGGACATTGAAACCCCAAAAGTTCCTTTGAAACCCTGATTTGGAACCGTGGCATCAGTACTCGGTTTTGTGACCCACTGACTGAGGACATGGGGGCTTTGTGATCGAGAGCTGTGTTGGGTCCTTCTCCATTCTGGAGTTTGGAACGCATTTTGTTTCAAGTGTTAAAGATAGGCATACTACTTGAAACGCCAAAATCACTTTTTAAACTCAAAATGATACAAACCCCAAAGTCATTTGTTCAGACAGCTGAATAATTACACCTCACTTTGGGACTCCTGTCATAAATCATCAACACTTCGTAGCATTTAAGACCCCAAACATTCCTTTGAAACCCTGACTGATGAGGAACAGCGGTGTCAATACTCAGTCTTGTGACCCACTGACTGAGGAGATGGTTGTTTTGTGATCAAGAATTGTGTTGGGTCCTTCTCCAGTCTGGATCTTGGAACCCATTTTGTTTCAAGTGTGAAAATGGGCGTACTCCTTAACACACCAAACGCACCTTTTAAACTCGTAATTATAAAAAAAAAACAAAATCATACATTCAGACAGCTGAGATTTTTAACATGATTTGGGGATACCTGTCATAAATCATGACCACATGTTGGCATTTAAAGCCCCTACCGTTCCTTTGAAACCCTGACTGATTTGGAACCGCAACTCTTGGTACTCAGTGGCACCACTGGCGGAGGACGTGGGTTTTTTCATCAAATCTTGAGGCGGGACAATTTCAGTTGTGGAGTTGTTCACACCATTTTGTCACACCACTCTGAAAAGAAAGGGTACACTGCTTGGAAGCCCACCCTTCCTTTGAAAACTTGACTGCTTTGAAAGTCCAGGTCATGCATTCAGACAGCTGAATTCTGCAACTCGATTTCTGGACAGGTATTAAGAAACAGTGACAGCTTCGAAATTAGCCTGTCAAGCGTTTAATGTTCCTTTGAAACCCTCAATCATTAAGAACCGAAGCTGTCAACGTTTTTCACTGGTGCGACCCACTGACTTAGGATATGTGAGTTTTGTGATCAAGTCCTGTGGTTGGTCCTTCTCCAGTCTGGAGTTTGCAACCCATTTTGTTTCAAGTTTTAAAAAGGGAACAGTCCTTCGAATCCAAACACTTGTCAGACACCTGTCATAAATCATGACCTGATGGTGACATTTAAAACTCCAAACATTCCCTTGAAACCCTGACTGATTAGGAACCGTGGCTGTTAGTACTCATTGGCACCACTGGATGAGGCCGTGGTGTTTTTGAAATCGGGTTTTGTGCCAGGACATTTTCAGTTGTGGAGTTTCTCACTCCATTTTTCACACCACTGCGAAAATAAAAGGTAAACTGCTTGGAAGCCAACCCCTCCTTTGAAACCTTGACTGCTTTAAAAGTGCATGTCATAAATTGAGACAGCTCAATTTTCCAACTCAATTTCTGGACAGTAAATAAAAACTACGACGGCTTTGAGATTAACCTTTCAAGTGTGAAATGCTCCATGTGCTGGGACATTTTGAGTTATGGCATTTTTCAACCGCTGTTGAGACCTGAGAGCACTCTTTGGGAGCAAAACTCACCGTTGGACCTGTACATTTCAAATTGTAACTGTTGAAGCACCTCCCGACATTTGATTTATTTTTACTCCATTTTAGAACTATTGTAAAAAAACAGGACCTGACATGGAAGTAAACCCTCTGAAATCCTGAGGTCAAACATTAAGACAGCTGAATTTTTCAACTGAGTCTTGGGACAGCTGTCAAACATCGTGACCACTTGGAAGCCTTTGAAACCACAGTCTCTCCTTTGAAATCCGGACGGTTTTGAAATGGCGGCATTCAACCTTACTCAGCGGGACGCACACCTGACTTTGGCAAAAAGATTTTGGGATCAAGTTTTGGTCTGAGACAAGCAAATGTCTTAAATGTTTCACGCCACATTGCAACCACAGCTTGGAAGGCAAAGTCCCTTCCTGGCCTGCTTTGAGGCCATTTTAAAACCTATGGTATTTAGTTTCATCCTTAAAAATCAGGACCCGCGTGGAAACCAATAGTTACTTTGAAATCCTGACTGCTTTCAAACCTGAGGTTAAGCATTTGAGAAAGCTGACTTTTTCAACTTAATTTTGGAACAGCTGTCGAAAACCGTGACAACTTCAAGATTAGCCTTTGCAACCCTAAACGCTCCTTGGAAATCCTCACTGATTAGTAACCACAGCTGTCAATATGACTCAGGTATACCAGCTACTATGGAAAGTTCTTGGAGCATTTATTCTACTTCCACCCCTAACTTAGGACATGTTCCAAGACCCCCATGTATTTTGCTGGTAGATTGTAAAAACTGAAATTTCTCATTCCATTTTGTAAACCCTGTTACAAATTAGGAACCCTGCTTGGAGGCCAAGCCATCTTTTACACCGACATTGAAAAACTGCGTTTTGGAAAATTAGAGGTCAGACATTTTGACACTCTCATTAATTTATACTCTATTTTATAACAATTAATTTGGGGCCCTGCGTGGAAGCCAAACCTTCATCTAAACCCCTGACTGCTTTAGAACCCAAGGTGACATTTTTCTTCAACTCAATTTTGGGACAGCTGGAAAAAGATGCTGAAGAATTCAAGCTTTTGAAACCTTAAACGTGGCTTGATCAGTACCCAAAGCTGTCAATGTGGTTCAGTGGGTTGGACCTGTGATTTCGGACTTAATCCAAAAGCGCCATTGTCTAGTGCATTGCCGGTCTGAAATTTTGAAGTTCATTTTGTAACCATTTTTTAAATCCTTGGAAGCCAAAATACCTTTTAATTGGTACTGCCAAACGGTTTTAAAACCCGAGGTGAGACATCATGACATCAGGATTTTTTTCCACTCCATTTTAAAACCACTGATAAAAACCAGGACCCCTGCGTTTTCTTTGAAACCCTGACTGCTTTAAAACCCACGGTCATATTTTCAATAAAGTTGAATTTTTCCACTCCATTTTGGGACAGCTGTCAAAGATTGTTACGGCTTGTAGATAAGCCTTCGCAACCTGAAATAAAAGCTCCTTTGTAATTTTGAGTAACCGCAGCTGTCACTGTGGTTCAGTGGGTCGCACCTCTAACTTCAGACTCGATCCAAAACCCCCATGTCTTGTGCTGCTAACATTGTCAGATCTGAAATGTTCAACGCCGATTTGTCTCTACCGATTAAAAGGGTAACATTGCTTGGAATCCAGTCACCTTTAAACCCCTGCTTTGAAACTCTTAAAACCTGAGAGAACGTATTTCATGAAAGTTTTTTCGAGCCAATTTTCAAAACCCCTTTAAAAATAAATACATACATATATAAAAATCAGAACCCCACTTTGAAACCAATCCTTCCTTTGAAACTTTGACTGCTTTAAAAGTGGAGGTTACACACTCAGACAACTGAATTTTTCAAGTAATTTTTAGGACAGCTGTCAAAAATCACGAGGGCTTGGAGAACAGCCTTTGCAACCTTAAATGTTCCTGAGAAACCCTCACTGATAAGTAACTGCAGCTGTTAACGTGGCTCAGTGGGTCGCACCTCTAAATGAGGACTTGATCTAAAACCCCATGTCTTGTGCTGCTAATATATTCTATTTATATTTAAGGCTTGAGACAAAACCTGCTGCTACTTTTTCAGATTGAAAGATGTTAAGTCCATTTTGTAACTGCTGTAAAAATTAGGGGCACTGCTTGGAAGCCAAACTCAACTTTTCAACGCTATTTTAAACTCTGTTTTAAAAAGTCGAGGTCACACACCTTGACATTTTCAATTAGTTTTTACTCACTTTCATAACCACAATAAAAGAATACAAAAAAAAAATCAGGACCCCTGCATGGAAGCCAAACCATCTTTTGACACCCTGAGAGCTTTAAAATTCAAGGTCACACATTTCGACAGCTGAATTTTTACATCACAAATTTTGGACAGCTGTAAAAAATCATAATGGTTTGAGAGTCACCTTTGGACTAAAACACTCCTTTAAATTCGGCGGGACAGGCCTGCAACACCTCACCAGATAGGCGTACAGGAGGCATCCTCATTTAATGTCAGAGCTACCTCATCTGGCTCCTCTCAATGTGGAGGAGAAGCTGCTCGTTTCTTGGCACATAATTCAAAACTCGCATATGTCTTGGGCTTGTACATTGTCAGGTCTGAAATTGTAAACCCCATGATGTGACCACTGTTAAAAATGGGAACACCACTTGGAAGCCAAAGTCACCTTTTATACGCCACTTTGAAAATGTGTTAAAACCTGAAACACATGATATTTGGATTTCTTTACACTCAATTTTAGAACCACTGTTAGAAATCAGGACCTAGTGTAATTTTTTTTTTTTTTTAAAAACAACCATTCATTTGAACTCCTGACTTTTTAAAAATGTGAGTTCGGGCGGGGGACACAAACAAAAACATGACGTCGCAATGCAAGCCATTCAGCCCTTTGAAACATTCAAGGCTCTCGACCCAAGGACACACTTTGAGAGAGCAGATTTTTTTTTCGCAACTAGATTTGGGGACATTGAAACCCCCAAAAGTTCCTTTGAAACCCTGATTTGGAACCGTGGCATCAGTACTCGGTATTGTGACCCACTGACTGAGGACATGGGGGCTTTGTGATCGAGAGCTGTGTTGGGTCCTTCTCCATTCTGGAGTTTGGAACGCATTTTGTTTCAAGTGTTAAAGATAGGCACACTACTTGAAACGCCAAAATCACTTTTTAAACTCAAAATGATACAACCCCCAAAGTCATTTGTTCAGACAGCTGAATAATAAAAACTAATTTCACAGCTAGATTTTGGGACAACTGTAAAATACATTCAAATCTGACTTCTTTCAAACCCAGGTCCCAAATGCAGACAGCTGTGTTTTTCAACTCGTTTTTGAAACAGCTGTCAACAATCGTGACGGCTTGGAGACGAGTCTTTGAGTCCTCCTTTGAAACCTGAATCCATTTGTCACCGCAGCTGTCAATGTGGCTCAGTGGGTGACACCTCTAATTCAACCTCAATATCTTGTGCTGCTAACATATTATACGGAAGACGTGCACTTTACCCTACTTTCCCGTTCCGTGCTGCGCAGAGTGACGTCAAAATGACACAAGGCTTCCAAGAGTGAGTCGAGTAAAAGTCGGCGTGGAAAAGTCCCGCTCGAGGCGCGTTTCAGTGACGTTTTGTTACGTGCCCAGCGGAAACTGGCGTCTAGTTTCGGCTGTGCGCGTCGAGCGGAAAAAGTCACGTGACCAACGAAACTAAACCGAGTTTTCGGGGAGTCCGTGGTGAGCGGAAATCGTCACGTGACCAAGTGCAACAAGGGCTCAAAATGGCCGATGACGTGTCACTGGGTAGAAAACAGTGGCGGATGCTGGTCTGTCAAGGAGGGGAAGCTCAATTTCGGCCTACATCATAAAATGTGTCCGTTTATTCATACGTGGATTCGACTCTCCGTTCCTTTTCCAAAAAAAATGAAAGGATGCCTTCACCATAAGATCATTGGCTCATTCGCTGTCAATCAATAACATTCAGCGAGATCATCCAATCATCATGAAGAAAAGCGGAGCTTCTGCACGCCCACTGTCCATAGACTCCCAGAGACCTGAGCGTCCAATGGGCGAGAGAGAGAGAGAGAGAGAGAGAGAGAGAGAGAGAGAGAGAGGAGTATTGTTTATTAATCTTAGGTTATCCATTCATTCATTTGTAGACTCAGAAAGAATTAATCTGGTTTCTTTAATTACTCAGCCACATCGTTCGTTCAGTTCTCCAAAGATAAACAGTTCATTTTCTTAGGCGTAGAAAAAAAAGTAGTGTGTTTCCGGTAACCCGACCGACCGAGAATTTCTACCTGGAAGAAAAACTTTACGGTCTGCATTTTTTCAAACCTTCTACATTTTTGTGCAATAATAATAATAGTACATTTCATTTATAAGCGCCTTTCAAAACACTCAAGGACGCTTTACAATTAAAACAAGAACAATAAAACCACAGACAAAATTATAAATAATAAAAGGAAGATGAATTTAGAGCCTTTACATTGGTGCAAACTCTCGCGATATTCACGTTGCGTCGTTTGCCCTGTCGTCTGTTAACAACGTTGAATCATGGCGGCGCCACAATCTCCAACAGTTTAAACCACGTTTTGTGTGTTGCAGTCGCATGCTCGTACCATAATATTAAGAAAATAGCATCCACTGCTGTATCGAAAAGATTCAACGAGGCGACGGCGGCGGCGGCGATGTTCGAAGTTGGCCGCAGGGAAAGGCGGGGGCGGGCGTGGCGGTGGGACGGGCGGGGTGGTGGTACGGCGCGCCGGTCGTTGGCTGGTCGTCTACTCTACCCCCGCCACGAACACCCAGCGCCCGCCCGCGAGGCGGGCGACATCACAGACATGAGCCTCGACAGTTGTTAAACGGAGCTATAAACTTTAAGAATTTATTGACGAGACATCAGGAAGTGCCGAAAGACATCAGTGACAGGCTACTTGCACACTTACACGAAGCAGAAGAGAAGGCACGCAAACAAGAGGAGGAAGAGCTGAGACAGAGCATTGAAGCTAGGGATACTGTTTTTGAAAGAAAAATGAGGGAGATAGAGGAAGAAGAGCGCCGGAAGGATAGGGTCACTGTGAATGCACAGCAACACATTTCCCAACTGCGGAAAGAGATGACTGACATGAAAAGCGAGATACAGTACCTGAAAGAGACACACTCTGATTCACTACTGAATACATCGCGACACGCTGAAATTGACACCCCACCACATGTGGATGTTTCCCAGACCCCGCGAGGCATATGCACTCGCTCCATGGGAGGGGCTGTTTTCCAGGCTCCCATGATATCCAAAGTTGACCCCGTGTCGGGATGTCAGGCAATGTATTATAAACCATTCACCCCCTCTGATCTCAGTCTGATGTTGCAGAAACTTCCTCCCATGCAGAATGGTGGAGAGAGTTGGCTGAAAGCGGTCCAGCGTGCCACGACAGGTCAAATTCTCACTGCAGGTGACGTAAGAGCATTGATGACGCAATCATGCCCGCTGTCTCAATTAGAGAATCTTCTGAAACAAACGGGACTTACAGACATTATGGACCACACCGCGCTTACTAGCACTCAGTATATGAAAATACTGACGGCACTAGATGCCTTATTTCCCATACCCGAGGTCGTTATCTCTGACTTGGTGTTTGCTCCAAAACCAGACGAGGACGCAGCAGCCTATATTGATCGCGCTCAAAATGAGTTTGTGCTGAAAACAGGGCATCAACCCACTGACTCCTCTCTTTATTCCCAAGTATTTAGGGCAGCTGTGTTAAAAGGGGTCCCCAAACCCGTAGTCAATGTCATGGAGTCAAACCCTGACCTCCCTGGCGCTGACCATGCTCGCTGGCTGTCTCACCTGAAGCACCATCTACGAAGGCATGCAAAAGAGAGTGAAATAAAAACTGAAAAGCGAAAGAACACTGAATCCCAATTGACCATACTGCAACTCCAAAACTTGCAGAAAAAGAGGAGCCCGTGACTCCTCCTGCTGTTGACGCTTCATCACCTTCTGTCTTTTCTGAGTGTATGATGTATCAGTCGGGACCATTCAGGGGACGGGGAGGCCCCCGCGGTGACCAAGGACAATGCTACAACTGTGGCAGAATGGGCCACTGGGCACGTGACTGCCGTGCCAGGCCACAAGGGCAAGGCTGGAGAGGCCGAGGTGGAGGACAACAGCGAAACTACGACAGAGGAGGCTACGCTCAGCCGCGTGGCAGAGGAGGCTACAACCAACAGCCCTACAACGAGCCGCCACAACAGAATGCCACGCCACCTCCTCGACCTGGTCCTCCTCAACTACCAAACCAGCAGTACCTGCCACCTACTGCCGGTCAATATTCACAATGATGGGGCCCTGAATCCACTAGCCGCGGTCAGCAGGAACCGATGATCAACTTGACGGTAGGAGGAACTTCTCTACCTTTCATGGTCGACACGGGAGCGCGACATTCCACCGTCATGACCTTACCACCAGAAAGTTCCCTTACTGCCGGCGGCATTTCATTAGTGGGATTCAAGGGAGAAGAAACAACCCTGCACATGACTACCCCTGTCCGTACTCAATGTTACTCACAAACATTGATGCACCCTTTCGTCTATGCACCAAATTGTCCAGTGAACTTATTGGGCCGTGATCTCCTCATCAAGATGGCCCCTATCATAAAGTGCAGCCCTGATGGACTCTCTTTGGAGTTCCCCGATGGGAGCTCCTATCGCTGCTCTACCCAATCTATCCACACAGACTCTCAACTACTTCAGCTGTTCGAGGGACATGCCACCACAGCTGCAGTTGCCTGTGCCACAGCTGACATCTACTGGGCGAGAATGGACACAGATTCATCCGACTGGAGAAAGGCGGAGAATTTCTGGACGATATGGTCTCCGTGGGTTCGCAACCTTCGAACTTATGATATGGTGTCGGACTGTATGCATTGCACGCTCTACTATGACAGAAACAGTGATGAAGTGTACAGAGAAGCATTCAAGGAAATTGAGGGAAACACGTGGCAATTGAATATGGGCGATTTGTTTGTAGGAAAGCCAGGTGTGGCCTTTTCGGTTTCTCTAACAGACGACCAACAACAATGGTACATGATGGCAGATCCATCTGATCCATCTATGCCACCCTGCCATCCACACGTCTCGCTGATGGTTTCTCCACAACACACAGCCAAGGATCTTGGTCCCTTCGTGAGGGAGTGCACAATGGCGACTGATTGGTATGAGACGATACACGAAAAATTGTTGTATTCCAAATCTCTCGACGCCTATTGGATTCATTCTGATGCATTTTATCCCACCTCAGTCCTTGAGCATAATCTTTTGGACAGGCATCATGGCAGAGAAACTACTGATAGCGATCTCGCTCCATCCATGATCGAACAACTTCCACAGCACCTGTGGGCCACCGACTCGACTGATGTGGGACGATGCGACGTCACTCGGTCGTTTTTCAAATTAAGCCAGAACCAATTTATATCCCACAGTATCCGACTAAGGAATCGGGTCGTCTCGGCATAACCGACACAATCAATGGATTGCTTAAAGCGAGAGTCTTACGCAAAATTGCACGTTCTCGATATAACACTCCCATCCTACCCGTTGAGAAAAAGAATACCGGTAAATATCGCATGGTCCATGACTTGCGCGCCATCAATGCTGCTGTCTTAACGCCTACCTTGCCTGTTCCTAACCCCCACTCCACGTTGTCTCAACTTGCGCCATCCCATACTCATTTCACTTGCATTGACTTGGCGAATGCTTTCTTTTGCATCCCGCTGGATGACTCCATGATGGAGTATTTCGCATTCACGTGGAATGGTGAGTGCTATTCATACAACCGTCTACCTCAAGGCTTTGTTCTGTCTCCAGGACTTTTCAATGCCTATTTGAAGCAGCTTTTGGCTCCACTGGTGCTCCCGGTCGGAGTACTGCTGATCCAATATGTGGATGACATTCTGCTGGCTGCTCCTTCTGAGACCGTGTGTGTTGAAGCCACACACTCTCTGCTTGCTCACTTGGCAACAATCGGTTTGAAATGCTCAAAGAGCAAACTTCAAATCGCACGCCCTCAAGTTTCGTTCCTCGGGCGGCTCATTTCGAGACACGGGACAGGTATGTCACCTTCACACAAGGATGACATCTTACATCATCCCAAACCCACCAATGTCAAACAAATGCTTGCCTTCCTCGGACTTTGTAATTATTCTCGACATCATGTTCCAGATTTCGCTAAACTAACGCACCCTTTGCGCGCCATGGTTAACGTCCAAGGCATGCGAAACCTATCTCACTCTCTTTCCTGGACTTCTGATGCAGAGCAATCGTTTATCAGTTTGAAACAATTTCTTTCCTCTGCGGCCTCGTTGGCCATTCCTGACTACACCAAGATGTTCTATCTGGATGTGTCTGAAAAATCCAGCAGTGTGTCTGCTGTGCTTTTTCAGAAAGGGGGAGGTGGTGAACGATACACTTGCTTGTATGCATCCACTTCACTTGACAAATACGAACAACGACATCCTTTATGCGCAGCTTTTGCCTCAGCTCTTGCTCGACTCGTTTAGAAAACATCACACATAGTTTTACATCATCCACTAACTATTCGCACATCACACAGCACTGTGCAGTACGTCACAAGCCAGGCATTCACCATGACAGGAGGAAGACAGAGAAAGATCGAGACAGCACTAACCCAGCCACACATCCTGTTTACGCATGAAGGCATCAACATGGCGGAAGGAATAATGGAAGGACAACCACACTGCTGCACACAGCGGATAGTGGAGGAGAACAAGCTCAGAGATGAACTGTATGAGACACCATTGAATAATCCTGACATGATACTGTTTACAGATGGCTGTTGCTTCAAAGGTGAACAAGGACTCCAGTCAGGATTCGCTGTGACACGAATGACGCATGTTGACTTCACGACAGTAGTAGCACAAAGACTGACAGGTCCTCAATCAGCGCAGAGAGCTGAATTAATTGCGGTTCAAACAGCTTTAACGCTGGCCCAAGGAAAAACTGCCAACATTTACACTGACTCAGCATATGTGCATGTGGTAATACACACGGCCATGGCTGAGTGGCAGCGAAATGATTTTGTGACTGCTGTAGGAACGCCTATTAAACATCACCAAGACATCCTAGCGTTACGAGATGCTCTAATGCTGCCCAAGGCAGTGGCTATCGTTAAATGCAAAGGACATTCCAAACGCTCAGACTTTATAGCAAAAGGAAATGATTCGGCTGATAAGGCGGCAAAGGAGGCGGCAGGCTATCTTCCCATGTTGCAACTGATTGTCAGTGAGGATGAATTAGCAACTAGGGAAGAGGTGAATGAGGACACAGTCAAATTGTGGCAAGAACAAGCCAGTCCTGAAGAAAAGAGTGTGTGGAAGTCAAAAGGGGGTGCAAAGAGTGACAAGGGAATATGGAAAAAGGATGGGAAATGTATCCCACCACAAAAACAGTTGAAACAGTTGATAAGTGAGGCCCATGGAGTGTGCCATGTAGGTGTGGATGAAACACTGAGACGACTCCTCACCTGGTGGCACCCTTTCATGAGAACCATTGTAAAAGCGAACTACAGGACTGTAGTGTTTGCAGTAGGTACAACAGCATGCCTACGACGAAGCCACCACAGGGCACTCACGATCCGGACGTGACTGCTCCTGGTCAAGTGGTTTCAATGGATTTCACTGACATGATCAAACCAGTGCAAGGTCACAGGTATTTGTTGGTGATCGTGGATTCCTTTTCAGGATGGCCAGAAGCCTATCCTTGCAAAACTGAAACAGCGAATGCTGTGGCTAAACACTTAATCAATCATTACAGTCCAACTCATGGGTTCCCAAAGAAAATCAGATCCGATAACGGAACTCATTTTAAGAACAAACATCTACAAGAAGTAGAAAAAGCCCTGGGTTTAAAACACTCTTTTGGTTCGGTGTACCACCCACAGTCCCAAGGCCAAGTTGAAAGAATGAACAGAAACATTAAAGAAAAATTGGCAAAAGCATTAGCATCGTCTAAATTGAATTGGCTACAAGCTCTCCCAATTGCCTTGATGAACGTAAGAATGTCACTAAATTCAGCCAAAGGGTGGACACCATTTGAATGTCATACCAACAGACCGTTTCCGGCACCCACAGCTCCACTGGAGGACTCACAGGTGGAGGGACCACCTGGGCTGCGACAGCTGACCTTCACGTTTTCCAGCCTGACCGAGAGACAGGCTGATGCTCCTCCGCTAATGAATGATTGTGAACTTGTGTGATTAAAGGTTCTGAAACGAAAGTGGTCAGAGCCAAGGTGGACGGGTCCATACAAGGTGACGGAGAGGACTTCATCTGCGGTTCGCCTGCAAGGAAAGGGGGACACGTGGTTCCACCTGACGTCCACCAGACCAGCTCGGGGTCCCACCGGGATCAGCTTCCATCACATCAACAACCAGAGAGGTCGGCTCGAGACGACTACAGCGCCTGGCGACTTCGGATCAACGCTCAACGACTCCAGATTGGACCCAACCGCAGACGACGCGATAGCAACTCCTGCCCGGAAGACTGCAGTCCGGCTGCAGCTGAACCCACATCGAGAGAACACAGTGATCCCAGCAACCCACCCTGACAATTGACGACGCACTCAAAGTATCCATCAACAATAATCGCCATGTATCTGATGTATTTGCTGCTTGTGCAACTCGCACTCACAGAAAAGAAACTCCCGTTGGTCGAATGAACGCTGCCCCACTCCCACAACCACCGCTCACAATGTGGTGGCATACGGAGGATTTGTTGCCTCCTCGACCTCCTCCAGGAACGGCATCTGCTTACACGTGGCTGGAAACACCAACTCAATTCATGGATGGAGAGAGCTGTAGCGGCTCGAGAGGCGTATAATGACACTGACTGCTTAGTGTGCATGGGGTCCAGACCCATGATGTATCTAGTGACCCCACCGATAGACAGTGACTCAGACGATTCATGCATTCTACCTGTTATGTCTCGGGATGTTCCTCCCCGTCGTGCCAACAATGGGACAAAGTCCACCCATTGTCGCCGCTAGTGCGCACGCCCCACCATTTAATGCTAAACACATCGAACTTAACAGCACTTGTTTCCAGAAAGACAGCTCCAAAAGGCTAGACATAGGGATGTAGGTCAGATACCCCTCTCTATGTGTAGATCGGTCGTAACCACGACCGAGTCAGACGGTTCCAATCAATTGGCAAAAGGCCGAGCAGATGTATGGTGGTATTGCGGCGGCGCCAGACTGTTCAACGTCCTCCCAGTAGCCTGGACCGGACGTTGCGCCTGGTGTCGACTATCTACCCCATTTTGGTTGTTCCCTGACATCACATAGGGACATCTCCGTTCCACCGCCGACCATTCTCAAACGTGTGCGTAGGGAATTGAAGACCCTCATCCCTTCGCAAATTCTCCTATATATATCGACGCCATAGGAATTCCACGGGGAGTGCCCGACGAGTACAAGTTAGCAGATCAAGTAGCAGCAGGATTCGAAAACATTCCCATTATCGCTGCATTATTCCCGGTAACTCCCAACAAAAATGTAGACAGGATAAATTATCTGCACTACAACCAACAGCGACTCGCGAATTTTACCAGGGATGGATTTGAAGCAGTACATGCCCAATTGGCAGCCACATCCCTGATGACAATGCAAACACATATCGCAGTAGACATGTTATTAACGAAAGAAGGAGGCCTCTGCGCAATGTTCGGGGAACAGTGTTGTACAGTAATTCCTAACAATACTGCACCCGATGGCTCTCTTACTCGAACTCTTCAAAACTTGCGCGCTTGTCCAACGAAATGAAGTCTCACTCGGGTGTGGACACTGCTTTCTGGGATGACTGGATGGCTGTGTTCGGTAAATACAAGTCCCTGGTTATGTCCGTTTTGATTTCCATAGCTGTATTTACTTCGCTGCTCACTTTGTGCGGATGCTGTTGCATTCTGTGCCTCAGAGGCCTTTGCCAACGCCTCATCACTAAAAATCACATTGAAGTGATCTTAGAACCATACAGACGACGAACTTTGACTGGAAAACCCCATACTGAATCTAACACATGACCGTTAGTTGAACTCTGTAAGGTGACCTTGGTTTGAACTGCATCTGCAACAGAAAATACTGATAACACCTTTCCTGAACAGAGGATCGTACAAGTACAGAACATGCCGCGTGGCTAGACTGCGGTTTTCGAATGCAGCTATGTTCCATTCCTACAGAACATCGAGTCATCATTCCGAGAAATGATATAACAGAACATTTAAACATTTTCCGAGAAACAATGTAGCCATTGAAAACCACCTGCGAAAGTATATTAATACAATTTATGCCCATAAGGAATCATAAATATGTCAGAGAAGGATGATGGATGACCCTATTGGAAAACGAAAGACAGTCAACCAGAAACAGAAAGGTTAGTGTTCGTGATAGAAAAAATATGTTGACCATATGGTGATCCGCCCCATCTAGGATATATAAGACTCGTCCTGAAACTTTGTCTTTGCGCATTTGTGCCTTTGTTACAACGCTTGTTTGTACACACTTGTGCCCTGAATTCAGTAAAACTTCTTGCAAGAAACTTCTCCATTTCCAGCCTCTGATTCTCACATCACGATCCAGCCCGAATCAAACGAACACGCGGAGGACCGGTTTGCTCAGGTCGACCTGGACCACTCTTCAAGTTTCGGTGCACGTCCTCCAACAATACAAACTGTTTTTTGTCCCGCCCACGGAGTTCGGCATCTCTGGGACTGGATGGATGGCAGTGGGAGGGTACCGGACGCCAGGCTTTTCTGCATCAGATTGGATGCCTGTGTGCCAGTTCGATTGACATTGAAATGAGCCAATCACCGAGCTTTTAGTGATTGACATTGAAATGAGCCAATCACCGAGCTTTTAGTGTAGGCATCCATGCGAGCATTTTTTTCAACTTGCATTCTGTTCCGAGTTGAGCTGGAGACTTCAAATCATTTTAGCGACACTCTTTGTTGTAAACAAACAACTAGCGACAAATTAATCTTTTATTTCTGGTGGGTTTTATTGTAGTTCCTATAGTTGTAGGACACTAATTAAGTACCGGGAAAAGATGCCTTGTTGGTATGACAGGGTCACAGATCATTTTCTTGAAAAGGAACGGAGCTACAGTAGAATTCACGTATAAATAAACGGACACATTTTATGATGTCGACCAAAATTGAGCTTCCCCTCTTTGACAGACGAGCATCCGGCACTGGTTTCAATGTCTCCTTGTTTTATGTTTTATGGTTATTTTGTTTACGTTTTTGATGGGGGAGGGAGGGAGAAATAAAAGATTAAAAAAAAAAACTTTGTCCGACCAACCGACCCTAAGCTGAAATTTCATGTTACCGGAAACACACTACTTATTTTTCTACGCCTTAGTAGAAAATGCTGTCACACATCAGGATATTTCTCTTTCAATGTCCAAAGCATACCATCGAATATAACAAAACATAATTTAAAGTGAAATATCCCATAAATCCTACTGGCCTGTATGTTCCTATCTTCCCTTTATGGCTGTGCAAATCGTGGCACATGCCCCTGCTGTATGTTCTTACCCTGACTGTTCTTTGAATTGACGCAATATTAATCTCTTCACAGAACCTAAGCACTGAAGTCAGACGCGAAGCAGTTATCCGTATATGTATATATATTAGAGCTGTCAGTTTAGCGCGTTTTTATCGGCATTAATTTAAATGAATTTTATCGGGTTCAAATTTTACATATATATATATATATATATGTATATATATTAGAACTGTCAGTTTAGCGCGTTTTATTGGCATTAATTTAAATGAATTTTATCGGGATCAAAAATTTTCTCGCGAGATTAACGCGCAGACGTCACAGCGGATGTTACGTTGTTTCTATAAATAAACCAGAAACAAAACATCAATCGCTTCTGCACAGGTCCACGCACGTTTGTTTTGCCAGCCACGGCAGCGCGAGACACCGAAAACGGATACTTAAATAGTTTATGAATGGAAAGTTTACTTTTAAAAAGTTGCCAGATTGTTCCAATGACAAGACCAAAGTTACCTGTATGTTTTGCAGTCGTAAACTGAGCTATCATCATAGCACATCGAGTCTGAAATACCACTTAATGGCCAAACACACAGCTGACGTGGTACTCCGCCCCCTCGTCTCAGACCGACAGCTATGGATCATTTCAAAGCAAACAGCGTGGGCTAAAATGTTGCTAGAACAGGGGTGTCTTTATTTAGCTAATTTTTGCATAGTTGTCATGTTTGTCCGTCTGCAATCTGACGTTTAAACGAAGTAAATTGCGTTTCAGTTTGGGTTAATCATGCCGGCGCTCCACTTCCGGGATTGACTATTGGGACTTGTAGTTCTTTTGTTCGATTCGACTTTATGTTTGTGTTGTATGGTTTCTTACGTTTAAAACAATGAATAATGATGACGATAATGATACATAGTGAAATCAGGGTTGATTACATTATTTATTAAACGCATTGTTAAATAAAGGTATTAATTAATGTCAATTATATACATATTTACATTGTGATGCAGAAAGATAGATAGATAAAATTTTTACTGCATTTATGTGTAGTTTAGGTTATTACCTGCTTCTGATACTTCTGTTACAACTACTACTACTACTACTACTACAACTTCGGTTTTGGTTTCTAAGAACCCCCGAAAATGAATACAACAAAGAGACACGCTACGAAGCTCAGTTCAAACTGACGAAACTGGACGAAGAGAAGATGAGAGAGTGGCTAAGTGAGGTGTATGTAAAGAGACCGGATGGCTTTTTCCATGCCTCGCCGTCACTCTTGATTTGCGACTCCATGCGTGCCCATCTCACAGCAGCGGTGAAAAACCAAGTCAAGCAAATGAACTCTGAACTTGCCGTCATTCCCGGAGGCTTGACGAAAGAACTCCAACCGCTGGACATCGGCATCAACCGGCGTTTAAAGTGAAGTTGCGAGCGGCATGGGAACAATGTATGATCGATGGCAAACACAGCTTTACGAAGAGTGGGAGGCAGCGGGCTAGTTACGCCACTATTTGCGAATGGATTGTGGCTGCTTGGACAAACGTGTCTGCTTGCACTGTTGTTGGAGCTTTTGGCAAAGCCGCATAATTTCTGTGGATCCACACGGCAATGAGAGTGACTCTGACAACGAGAGGGAACACGGCGTTTTTGATGGATTGTTCAATTCGGACACAGAAGATGAGGACTTTGAGGGATTTCTGGGTGATGATTGATCGAAAAACGTGAGTACATTGTAAGATGTCGAAATAAAGTACAACCGATCTCAGTTTTGCTTCCGTTGCCTTTTTAAAAACATGTTTTTAGCATGTCTTAGCATGCTACGCTATGCTTCAAGCTAACATGTTTTTAGCGTGCGTGCATGCATGCCGTATGTTTAAACTGGTGTATGTTTTACCACCCTGGCTGCGCCCAATAATACAGTGCGTTTTGTGTATGTGTAAAATACAGAAATAGCACCCGTTACTGAGACTGCGCCTACAACACGGTGCGCCGAATGGTCGTTAAAATACGGTACTTTATATTGCGCTGTTTTGATTCCATAAAAGAGCTGTTCAAGCAGCTGTTGTGTGACAAAATATTTTTTTCACTGTTGTTGATGGACAGTAATATTGTGTCAGAGATAATGTGTGAATAACTGCTCCAAGTGAAAAATGTTCACGTAAAATTGAAAATCGAAATTATTTCAGTAAATATTTGCATTTTGCACATAGAAAACTGATTCATGATTCCATGTTGATGAGAGCATTAAAATGGGGAAAATAGGACAAAAATATAAAAGGAAATTCAGAAACGATAAAAATGCGTGAGTAATCATGATTAATTTTTAGTTAATTTGAGTTAATTATGACAGTTGAGTTTTTAATTAGATTAAATATTTTAATCGTTTGACAGCTCTATATATATATATATATATATATATATATATATATATATATATATATATATATATATATATATATATATATATATATATATATATATATATATATATATAGGCGGCCCGGTAGTCCAGTGGTTAGCACGTCGACTTCACAGTGCACAGGTACCGGGTTCGATTCCAGCTCCGGCCTCCTGTGTGGAGTTTGCATGTTCTCCCGGGCTTGGGTGGGTTTTCTCCGAGTGCTCCGGTTTCCTCCCACATTCCAAAGACATGCATGGTAGGCTGATTGAGCACTCTAAATTGTCCCTAGGTATGAGTGTGGGCGTGGATGGTTGTTCGTCTCTGTGTGCCCTGCGATTGGCTGGCAACCGATTCAGGGTGTCCCCGCCTACTGCCCGGAGACAGCTGGGATAGGCTCCAGCACCCCAGCGACCCTAGTGAGGATCAAGCGGTTCGGAAGATGAATGAATGATATATATATATATATATATATATATATATATATATATATATATATATATATATATATATATATATATATATATATATATATATATCGCTCGCCATACGATTTAATGTTGTTGACAGACGACAGGGCAAACCACGCGCATGCTCAACGTGAATATCGCGAGAGTTTGCACCGATGTGAACGCCCTAAATTCATCTTTCCTTTTATTATTTATAATTTTGTCTGTGGTTTTATTGTTCTTGTTTTGATTTTAAAGCGTACTTGAGTGTTCTGAAAGGCACTTATAAATTAAATGTATTATTATTATTATTTGTGGCATGTTATAACCACAGCCACAGGGTCAGTTTACGACAGCGTGACATCACGGCCGTAAAAGTGTTCATATGAAAAGTTAACTACAATACTGACAATAAATGGCAGTGAGCACATAGCCAGACTCCCGCGTTTTATTAAACACAACAATGGCAACGAAGATGGAGCTTCCACTCTCGCCTCTTCCTCCGTTCCTCGCCCTGCCTGGCGAGCCGCCTGTCCCGTGGCCCCGCTGGTTGGAATCCTTCGAGACCTTTATTGAAGCCGTTGGGCTCGCCGACGAATATCGCGAGAGTTTGCACCGATGTAAACGCTCTAAATTCATCTTTCCTTTTATTATTTATAATTTTGTCTGTGGTTATTGTTTTTGTTTTGATTGTAAAGCGTCCTTGAGTGTTTTGAAAGGCGCTTATAAATTTGTGGCATGTTATAACCACAGCCACAGGGTCAGTTTACTGACGGCGTGACGTCACGGCCGTAAAAGTGTTCATATGAAAAGGTGACTACCTGAACTGACAATAAACGGCAGTGAGCACAGAGTCAGACTCCCCGCGTTTTATTAAACACAACAATGGCAACGAAGATGGAGCTTCCACTCTTGCCTCTTCCTCCGTTCTCGCCCTGCCTGGCGAGCCGCCTGTCCCGTGGCCCCGCTGGTTGGAATCCTTCGAGACCTTTATTGAAGCCGTTGGGCTCGCCGACGAATATCGCGAGAGTTTGCACCGATGTAAACGCTCTAAATTCATCTTTCCTTTTATTATTTATAATTTTGTCTGTGGTTTTAATAATAATAATAATAATAATACTCTCTATTTATAAGCGCCTTTCAAGACACCCAAGGACACTTTACAATAACAAAAAACACAAAACAATACAAAACAATACGGGTTGAGCAGCGGCAGCCAAACGCGCCAGCGGTCACTCAACCCGGAGGAGTCTCTCTGTCTCTCTCTCTCACCTCCAGGACATATCCACGGGTTTTATTGTTCTTGTTTTGATTGTAAAGCGTCCTTGAGTGTTTTGAAAGGCGCTCATGAAATGAAATTTATTATTATTATTATTACACAAAAATGTAAAAGGTTTGAAAAAAAATGCCGACCGTAAAGTTTTTGTTCAAGGTAGAAATTTTCGGTCGGACGGGTTACCCGAAACACACTACTTTTTTCTACGCCTAATGGGCTAATCGCTGTGCATAAATGCGAACTAAACAATAGAAACGCCCCACAAATGTAAATCCACGGTGAACACACCCCACAAATTAATAATATGGCATACATTTACCGGTACATAAAATATTTACATACAGGCTATGCTTGGCCTACGACACGAAGTTGCAGTCCCTGTGCAACGTTAAACAGGAAGTGTCTCACTCCACAACGTCCGGTGTGCCCTTCACAATAACGAGTTAACCTTACAAAAGAAAGCATTTCTGTAGCTATAGAAAATAGGAAACAAATGTTAAATGGCTCTTCAGGAGCCAGAACACCTGTCAAGCTACAAAAAAATGTAAATATTTGCATTTTTACAAATCAAGCCTGACAGGTTTCTTAAAGACCAAGTGTGAAGTAAAATTGGCCAACCATGTTTTTGAGTAATATCAATGGCTGAACAATTATAAGCACATTTGCGTTATTTTTTTAACGCAACCCTTCCAGATACTTTGTTTAACCCATAGCAATACTTTTCTTTAGCAATCTTCGAAATCTTCTGAAATGACGTCCAATGGAGAACTGCGAGGAGTCCTTCCATTGAACAGCATTGATTGCATTGCTTGTCGGTAAGATACCACGGCGGTGTGTGGCGATGTATTGTTCGCAATCGACAGAAAAGTTGTACCAGTGGCCGAAGGATAGCAGGGCACTTAAATGGACATATTTTATCGCACGAAGTTTAATTAATTTCACGCCATCATCGACAAGTGTTCTCCACTTCAAAGATGACTGCTCTCTCAACCGGTCTGCTTATGATCAAGGATTTGCAAAAAGTAAGTGTGATTTTTGGATAGATGATGATGATTTTGTCAAAAAGCATAGCTGCCAAAAGCTAACTCGAGAAGCTAGCAACGTTGAACAGAAGCTAGCGACGTTAGTTTTCGCTCAAGGCAAACCCCGATCGATACTATTCATATCAGCGATGAATAATAATGGCAGTCAGACAAATTGTTCTGGAAGTACATTACAATAGGTTGGCAGCGCTGCTTTGTTGACGAATGAACATGACACGTCCCTCTTGAAAACTGTGCGACTTCACTAGCCCATAGGCAGTGAACTGCTTTGTAGATTACATGCGGCATAATTACATGCCAATTATTGTAGTCTCTTATTATTATTGTACAATTATTATTATTATTACAATTATATTATTATTGTACAATACATATTATTATTGTAGTGCACTTTCCTCCCAGACACCGGAGCAAAAGAAGTAGAAGTGGCTGGCATGTGTGGACCACCTGCAGAACGTGCACTATAGTTGTTTACATCCTCCAATTCCTAGAGAAAAGGCGTGGCTATTACCGGGTATTTTTGTTGTTGTTGTTGTTGTTGTTATATGTTGCCTGCTAGTTAACCCTAAAAATAGAAATATTGTCATACCTTGTAAATTCATTTAAAGATACTGAAGTCAATGTCGCAGTGGTGGAACTCCTGACAAAGACCATGTTTGTCAACGATGTCATGAAGATGTCTCACCTCGGACAGACGGTGTGGTGAATCACTTTGGCCCAAAGATAAGAAAGATAAGATAAGAAAAAATTTATTAGTCTCGCAATGGAGAAATTCCTAATTCACAGCAGCAAAGCTATGAAAGGAAGAAGTAGAACAACAAAATATAGGAGCTGCTGGAAAGGCAGTCACTCTCGCGGCGCCATTTTGAAGTCAAAATAACAAAAACAACACAACATAACACATAGGACACAGACCACAAAGATGTTTTTTTGGTTTTTTGGTTTTTCCCCAAGATGGCGCCCGGATAGGCAGCCGTCGGCAAGTGCTCTTCAAGAGCCTTGCGTTTTTTGTTGTTTTTTGTTGTTTTTGTCTTGTTTTGTCACATGGTGTTGTTCTACGTCATGTGGACCTGAAGTGGACTGTTTTCAGCATTTTTGGCCATGGCATTCGTCAAAGAAGAAGAAGAATCTGTGCTTGGTGGTTGCGCCTTCGGCAGCACACGCGCGTACCAGCACTGATTTCTTGATTGGGAGGAATGTCGGCGCCGTTTGACTGTCGTTGCTGGACATCCCCGGGGCGCTTGTGTCTTGCGCCTGAAGTAGGCAGCATTTTCACAGCCCCGCTTTGTTCAGCGAAAGGGTCGCTGCTGATGGACAGTCTGCAGCTGGATGGATGCATGGATTGAGGAGCCGACGATAAGAAGAAGGGAGCGTCAGCGCAGAGCGCCGAAGCGTATGTGGAACTGGGAGTCGCGGCTTGAAATTGAAGCGGACTTGCATGGGACAGGAGAAGACAGCCAATCTCTTTTTCGTTAATGGATGCTACTGCTTCTTGTTGCTTTCAAGTTTAGCTTGTAGCAGACGTGTGCACATTGCAGCATGACGTCTTTGATCCACTGGTGAAAAGGAAACTTTGATTCGCTCCTCTTTCATCTATAACTGCTTCAGACAACAAAGTGTATGCAGGAAAGTGGTTCAGAGTGCACGATTGTCTGTGTCTCATGTGTTGTTTTGTATTTTGTCTTTTTTTTGTTAACTTTGCTTTTGATGGCGGCGCGGACACCCGCAGCGGCTCCTCTTGTTTCATGTTGAGAGGGAAGAAATTTCATCTGTGCTGTAGGTTACACATACAGTACATTTGACAATAAAGTTTATCCAATCCAATGTACCACTTCTCATACAAAGGAATGAAAAGCAGGTGTGTTAAAGAAAACTGATATGCATGAAATGTAGACTATAGTGTAATGTAGAACTTTGTGATATTAAGTTGTTTCATTCCAATTTGACAATTTTTAAAAATAAGATGACATTTTTGTTCTATTCCCGAATAATTCTTGACGCTATGCATTATAATGAAAATGCTGGCAGACCACAGAAAGTGACAAAGGAAGGAATACACTCCTACTGTATCGTTTATCCCAAATACAAGAGTGGTGGGTATTCTCTGAGAAAGATACTGGTGGATGCAACTTATGGTAAGTTATGAAATAAAAAGTAATTCCAGGCAGATGCATTATATACTGAGTATAACCCATATGTCGTCCAAATATTTATCATCCCAATGTTTTGGGGGTTTTTGTAGACTATGTGAATGACTGCCTGCCAGAGGTGATGAAACTGACTGCCATTGAAAATAAGTCCAGAACTGGTGATGTGTGTGTCGACCCGCAATTTCTGACGGCAGCAGTGAACAGACCGGACAAGTCAACCGTTATTGCCGAGCACCAGACTAGATTCCTCAGGAAATGAAAAAAAAATACATTCCCTGTATTCAGTTGTCCTCATTTGTTTTTATTACAGTATTTTGTTATGATAGACACCATGTCCACATTAACCTCTCTAAAACCAGTCCAAATCACAGTTCTGGAACATTTCTCTGTGAAACACGAAACCCTTTGAATACAGCTGACTCCCTCTTCTGGTGGTGGAAAATGTGCCCTGATACAAGACACGGCGCATGCTGGGAGCACAACACGGTTGTCCTGACCAAGAAACTTCCAGCACCAGCGCATCCTGTGGCCCATCAAATGCCTTGCCTTTGTACTGCTGCTTGTAGGTCATCCATGCCACCTGTAATCTATATGGGTCTTCTAGGCACACAGCATTGAGTCCATGATGGTCGGTGACGCAGTCCAGCACCTGATTGAAGTGTTCCTCTCCTTGTCGACGTACAGTCACTACTTCTTGAATTTCATTGCAGAAAACACATTCAACTGCTGAAGGCATTTGCTGGAATTTACTACAAGTACACCTGAAATAAAAACAAAACTAAACAGCAAAATACTGAGCAATGACACCATGAGCATACATTTTATTGAACAAGAATATTGCTATACCCATCAATCAATACTTCTGTTGTTTATGAAAACATTTGATTCAAGTATATGGATGGAATACTGTACAAAGGTTTTTAAAAAGTCATGAAAAAATCTCAAGTACAAGTCAAAAATTATTTGCTAAAAAGAATACTCAAGTACCGAGTAGGCTAGCTGCTTGAACATGAAGTCTGATTATCCATCCATCCATCCATCCATCCATCCATTTTCCGAACCGCTTAATCCTCACTAGGGTCGCGGGGGTGCTGGAGCCTATCCCAGCTGTCTTCGGGCAGTAGGCGGGGGACACCCTGAATCGGTTGCCAGCCAATCGCAGGGCACACAGAGACGAACAACCATCCACGCCCACACTCATACCTAGGGACAATGTAGAGTGTTCAATCAGCCTGCCATGCA
>JAKGUB010000521.1:5000-207500 GCA_026261675.1 Hippocampus mohnikei
CGATCTCTCGCTCCCTTCTGCCCTCACTTTCCGACTGAGGACCATGGTTTCAGATTTGGAGGTGCTGATCCTCATCCCAACCGCTTCACACTCAGCTGCGAAACGCTCCAGTGAGAGTTGGAGAGCCCTGCTTGAAGGAGCCAACAGGACCACATCATCTACAAAAAGCAGAGATGCAATACTGAGGCCACCAAAACGGACCCCCTCAACGCTTCGGCTGCGCCTAGAAATTCTGTCCATCAAGGTGATGAACAGAATCGGCGACAAAGGGCAGCCTCGGCGGAGTCCAACCCTCACTGGAAACGATTCTGACTTATTGCCGGCAATGCGAACCAACCTCTGACATCGGCAGTATAGGGACCGGACAGCCCGTATCAGGGGGCTCGGTACCCCATACTCCCGAAGCACCCCGCACAGAACTCCCCGAGGGACACGGTCAAACGCCTTCTCCAAGTCCACAAAACACATGTAGAGTGGTTGGGCGAATTTCCACGTACCCTCGAGGACCCTGCTAAGGGTGTAGAGCTGGTCCAATGTTCCACAGCCGGAACGAAAACCACACTGCTCCTCCTCAATCTGAGGCTCGACTTCCCGACGGACCCTCCTCTCGAGCACCCCTGAATAGACCTTCCCAGGGAGGCTGAGGAGTGTGATTCCTCTGTAGTTGGAACACATCCAGAGGCACTCTCCCCGATGACCACGCGATGCTGCAGAGGCGTGTCAACCAGGACAGCCCCACAACATCCAGAGCCTTGAGGAACTCCGGGCGGATCTCATCCACCCCTGGGGCCTTGCCACCGAGGAGCTTATTAACCACATCGGTGACTTCAACCACAGAGATAGGAGAGCCCACCTCAGAGTCCCCAGACTCTGCTTCCTCCAAGGAAGGCGTGCTGGTGGAGTTGAGGAGGTCTTCGGTACTGTGCCCACCAGTTCACAACGCCCCGAAGTCGAAGTCAGCAGCGCCCCATCCCCACTGTACACAGTGTTAGTGGTGCACTGCTTCCCTCCTGAGTTGTCGAATGGTGGACCAGAATTTCTCAAGCCGTCCGAAGTCGGCTTCCATGGCCTCACCGAACTCTTCCCACGCCCGGTTTTTGCCTCAGCAACCACTGAAGCTGCGTTACGCTAGCCAGTCGACACCCGCCAGCTGCCTCTGGGGACCCACAGGCCATAAAGGCTCGATAGGACTCCTTCAACTTGACGGGTACGGGGTTGCCGCCACGACAGGCACCAACCACCTTACGGCCACAACTCAGGTCGGCCGCTTCAACAATAGAGGTGCGGAACATGGTCCATTCTGACTCAATGTCCCCCGGGACATGGGAAAAGCTCTGCCGGAGGTGGGAGTTGAAACTCTTTCTGACAGGGGATTCCGCCAGACGCTCCCAGCAAACCCTCACAATACAGTTGGGTCTGCCAGGACGGACCGGCGTCCTCCCCCACCATCGGAGCCTACTCACCACCAGGTGGTGATCAGTTGACAGCTCCGCCCCTCTCTTCACCCGAGTGTCCAAAACATGTGGCCGCAAATCCGACAATACAACCACAAAGTCAATCATCGAATTGCGGCCTAGGGTGTCCTGGTGCCAAGTGTACATATGGACACCCTTATGTTTGAACAAGGTGTTCGTTATGGACAATCCGTGACGAGCACAGAAGTCCAATAACAAAACACCACTCAAGTTCTGATCGGGGGGGCCGTTCCTCCCAATCACGCCCTTCCAGGTCTCACTGTCATTGCCCACGTGAGCATTGAAGTCCCCCAGCAGAACAAGGGAGTCCCCGGCCGGAATACTCTCCAGCACACCCTCCAAGGACTCCAAAAAGGGTGGGTATGATGAGCTGCTGTTTGGTGCATATGCACAAACAACGGTCAGGACCCGTCCCCGACCGAAGGGGAGAGAAGCAACCCTCTCGCTCACCGTGTGAACCCCAATGTACAGGCACTGAGCCGGGGCAATGAGTATGCCCACACCTGCTCTGCGCTCTCACCATGAGCAACTCCAGAGTGGAAGAGAGTCCAACCTCTCGAGAGAACTGGTACCAGAACCCAGGCTGTGTGTGGAGGCAAGTCCGACTATATCCAGTCGGAACTTCTCTACCTCGCACACCAGCTCGGGTTCCTTCCCTGCAAGAGAGGTGACATTCCACGTCCCTAGAGCTAGCTTCTGCAGCCGAGGATCAGACCGCCAGGGTCCCCGCCTTTGGCTGCTGCCCAGCTCACATTGCACCCGACCCCTTTGGCCCCTCCCATGGGTGGTGAGCCCATGAGAAGGGGGACCCATGATGCCTCTTCGGGCTGAGCCCGGCAGGGTCCCATAGGTGTAGGCCCGGCCACCAGGCGCTCACCAACAAGCCCCACCTCCTGAAGGAGGCCCCAGTGACCCGCGTCCGGGCAAGGGAAACTAAAGTCCATTAATTTCACTCATCATCAGGGGTCTTTGAGCCGTGCTTTGTCTGGTCCCTCACCTAGAACCTGTTTGCCATGGGTGACCCTAACAGGGGCATAAAGCCCCAGACAATTTAGCTCCTAGGATCATTGGGACACACAAACCCCTCCACCACGGTAAGGTGACGGCTCGCGGAGGGGTAAAACCAAACACCAAAACCAAACTCTAAAACCAAATACCAAAACCAAACTCTAAAACCAAACACCAAAACCAAACTAAAACCAAAAACAAACTATAAAACCAAACACCAAACAAAACCCTAACATCAAACCCTAACCCCTTTCATGTCCCTAGAGCTAGCTTCTGAGGCCAAGGGTCTGGATAACCCTGGGGACGGGATTAGGGATTGTGATTGAAGTTGAGGTGTTTGGGGTTCAGTGTGAGGGGTAGCGTTGCACAGTTAAAAGTTAAAAAAGACAAAACCCATGGATTGTTTGGGAGACAACTTTGGCTTTATTCAGTTAGATGCAGTTTTGGCCTGGATGAGGGTCTTGATCTGGAAGAAATGACACCTTTCAGGCATAACATTTTGTTTACATAAAAACATTCACATTTTCCACAATGCATGATGTATGTTGTGATCATCTATTATTAGCATTTCTACTACTCATAAATGGCCTAGTCATCATCATAGAATTTGTTTATTAGTATATCCATAAAAAAGCACAAATTGGGACTGCAATTTTACCTTATTTTTCCACATCTGTCGTCCTCACTTTTCCATTGGTTGTACACTTGAGTCTTTGTACAATTCCAACAGCATTCTAATTACTTCTGCTGAATGCATCTCTTGAGTCCAGCTTCCATTGAGTCCATATTTTACATAGGAAAATATCATTTACAAGTTTTGCAGACCGGGTTCACTCGAAAAAGTAAAGATCTCACCCAGTTTCACCACTTGTTCCTCAATTACATTTGTTGATTAATGTGCACTGTCCAAATGAAATAAGAAAAACAAATTGCATATACTCTGGCAGCCATTCCAACCTAAAAGAACCACTGTTCATTTTTATTTAGTTTTGGATTAGTCGTATCACATTCACTGCCCACTTTTTACGCCATAAGGGGTTAGCATTAGCGTCACTTAATTCACTGGAAATAAGGAGTTAGGTCTAAAAAATAGTTTTAGGGTTTGGGTGAGGGAACTAGGGTGAAAGGCAGGGGAGTCCAAACTCAGCCCTCAAGAGACACTCTTCCTGACAGTTTTCCAACTTTGCCAGAAGCAACCAACTGATTCAAATCATCAGGATCGTTCTAATGCTGCTTCAGAGATGGCTTGATGAGCTGATCATCTGAATCAGATGTATTGCAGCCAGGATAGGTCGGAAACAGCCAGGGCCATGTCACTCAAAGGTTCCGAGCTGAACATGCCTGCAGTATGGATGAGGTTTAGGGTTTAAGTTTAATTTTAGGATTTAGGCATTATGTTGAAGCTAGGTTAAGGGTGAAGGGTTAGCATTAGGCTCGCGGTTCAGGGATAAAATGTTTAGGTAAGAGAATTCCAGGGGGGTTTCAAGGGTTTGCGTGCAGGGTTGGTCAAGAGGTTAGGGGGGTTAGTGTTTTAGGTAAATTGGTGTTCGGGTGAGAGTCTTAGGTTTTCGAGGGTTGGCGTCATATGTTGGGGGTGAAGGTCGAAGGCGAGGACGTTTGCATTTTAGGCATTTAGGCTTAAGGGGTTAGGATTCGGCGCTTTAGGTTAAGCAGTTCAGTTGAAGGGTTCGGTAGCTAGGGTTTAGGTTCAGATAAATTGTAGGGCTAGAGTTAGAGGGACTAAGAGTCCTTAAGAGTGGTGTTTAGAGGTTAGGTGTTGAGGTTTAGGAGTTTGGGTAAAGTGTAGGGTTAGAATTTGAGGTGTCAGGCTATTTTGCAGTTTAGGTTAGGTGTTTAGTAGTTTTGAGGTTAGAGTACAAGGCCAGGTGTTAGCGCTGGAAAGTTAGGGAATTAGGTTTGGGTGAGGGAACTAGGTGAAAGGCAGGGGAGTCCAAACTCAGCCCTCAAGAGACACTCTTCCTGACAGTTTTCCAACTTTGCCAGAAGCAACCAACCGATTCAAATCATCAGGATCGTTCTAATGCTGCTTCAGAGATGGCTTGATGAGCTGATCATCTGAATCAGATGTGTTGCAGCCAGGATAGGTCGGAAAGAGCCAGGGCCATGTCACTCAAAGGTTCCGAGCTGAACATGCCTGCAGTATGGATGAGGTTTAGGTTTAAGTTTAAATTTAGGATTTAGGCGTTGCTATGTTGAAGCTAGGTTAAGGGTGAAGGGTTAGCATTAGGTGCTCATGGTTCAGGGATAAAATGTTTAGGTAAGAGAATTCCAGGGGTTTATGTGCAGGGTTGGTCAAGAGGTTAGGGGTTAGTGTTTTAGGTAAATTGGTGTTCGGGTGAGAGTCTTAGGTTTTCGAGGTTGGCGCCATATGTTGGGGGTGAAGGTCGAAAGCGAGGACGTTTGCATTTTAGCTTAAGGGGTTAGAATTAGGCGCTTTAGGTTAAGCAGTTCAGTTGAAGGGTTAGGTAGTTTGGGTTTAGGTTCAGATAAATTGTAGGGCGAGAGTTAGGATTAGAGGTGAGAGGGACGAGGAGTTCTTAAGAGTGGTGTTGAGAGGTTAGGTGTTGAGGTTTAGGAGTTTGGGTAAAGTGTAGGGTTAGAATTTGAGGTGTTGGGCCATTTTGCAGTTTAGGTCAGGTGTTTAGTAGTTTTGAGGTTAGAGTACAAGGCCAGGTGTTAGCGCTGGAAAGTTAGGGAATTAGGTTTGGGTGAGGGAACTAGGTGAAAGGCAGGGGAGTCCAAACTCAGCCCTCAAGAGACACTTTTCCTGACAGTTTTCCAACTTTGCCAGAAGCAACCAACTGATTCAAATCATCAGGATCGTTCTAATGCTGCTTCAGAGATGGCTTGATGAGCTGATCATCTGAATCAGATGTGTTGCAGCCAGGATGGGTCGGAGACAGCCAGGCCATGTCACTCAAAGGTTCCGAGCTGAACATGCCTGCAGTATGGATGAGGTTTAGGTTTAAGTTTAAATTTAGGATTTAGGCGCTATGTTGAAGCTAGGTTAAGGGTGAAGGGTTAGCATTAGGTGCTCGCGGTTCAGGGGATAAAATGTTTAGGTAAGAGAATTCCAGGGGTTTGCGTGCAGGGTTGGTCAAGAGGTTAGGGGGGTTAGTGTTTTAGGTAAATTGGTGTTCGGGTGAGAGTCTTAGGTTTTCGAGGGTTGGCGTCATATGTTGGGGGTGAAGGTCGAAAGCGAGGACGTTTGCATTTTAGCTTAAGGGGTTAGAATTAGGCGCTTTAGGTTAAGCAGTTCAGTTGAAGGGTTAGGTAGTTTGGGTTTAGGTTCAGATAAATTGTAGGGCGAGAGTTAGGATTAGAGGTGAGAGGGACGAGGAGTTCTTAAGAGTGGTGTTGAGAGGTTAGGTGTTGAGGTTTAGGAGTTTGGGTAAAGTGTAGGGTTAGAATTTGAGGTGTTGGGCCATTTTGCAGTTTAGGTCAGGTGTTTAGTAGTTTTGAGGTTAGAGTACAAGGCCAGGTGTTAGCGTTGAAAGTTAGGGAATTAGGGTTTGGGTGAGGGAACTAGGGTGAAAGGCAGGGGAGTCCAAACTCAGCCCTCAAGAGACACTTTTCCTGACAGTTTTCCAACTTTGCCAGAAGCAACCAACTGATTCAAATCATCAGGATCGTTCTAATGCTGCTTCAGAGATGGCTTGATGAGCTGATCATCTGAATCAGATGTGTTGCAGCCAGGATGGGTCGGAGACAGCCAGGGCCATGTCACTCAAAGGTTCCGAGCTGAACATGCCTGCAGTATGGATGAGGTTTAGGGTTTAAGTTTAAATTTAGGATTTAGGCGCTATGTTGAAGCTAGGTTAAGGGTGAAGGGTTAGCATTAGGTGCTCATGTTCAGGGATAAAATGTTTAGGTAAGAGAATTCCAGGGGTTTGCGTGCAGGGTTGGTCAAGAGGTTAGGGGGGTTAGTGTTTTAGGTAAATTGGTGTTCGGGTGAGAGTCTTAGGTTTTCGAGGGTTGGCGTCATATGTTGGGGGTGAAGGTCGAAAGCGAGGACGTTTGCATTTTAGGCATTTTGGCTTAAGGGGTTAGAATTAGGCGCTTTAGGTTAAGCAGTTCAGTCAGTTGAAGGGTTAGGTAGTTTGGGTTTAGGTTCAGATAAATTGTAGGGCGAGAGTTAGGATTAGAGGTGAGAGTGACGAGGAGTTCTTAAGAGTGGTGTTTAGAGGTTAGGTGTTGAGGTTTAGGAGTTTGGGTAAAGTGTAGGGTTAGAATTTGAGGTGTTGGGCCATTTTGCAGTTTAGGTCAGGTGTTTAGTAGTTTTGAGGTTAGAGTACAAGGCCAGGTGTTAGCGTTGAAAGTTAGGGAATTAGGGTTTGGGTGAGGGAACTAGGGTGAAAGGCAGGGGAGTCCAAACTCAGCCCTCAAGAGACACTCTTCCTGACAGTTTTCCAACTTTGCCAGAAGCAACCAACTGATTCAAATCATCAGGATCGTTCTAATGCTGCTTCAGAGATGGCTTGATGAGCTGATCATCTGAATCAGATGTATTGCAGCCAGGATAGGTCGGAAACAGCCAGGGCCATGTCACTCAAAGGTTCCGAGCTGAACATGCCTGCAGTATGGATGAGGTTTAGGGTTTAAGTTTAATTTTAGGATTTAGGCGCTATGTTGAAGCTAGGTTAAGGGTGAAGGGTTAGCATTAGGTGCTCATGGTTCAGGGATAAAATGTTTAGGTAAGAGAATTCCAGGGTTTATGTGCAGGGTTGGTCAAGAGGTTAGGGGGTTAGTGTTTTCTGTAAATTGGTGTTCGGGTGAGACTCTTAGGTTTTCGAGGGTTGGCGTCATATGTTGGGGGTGAAGGTCGAAGGCGAGGACGTTTGCATTTTAGGCATTTTGGCTTAAGGGGTTAGAATTAGGCGCTTTAGGTTAAGCAGTTTGAAGGGTTAGGTAATTAGGGTTTAGGTTCAGATAAATTGTAGGGCTAGAGTTAGGATTAGAGGTTAGAGGGACGATGAGTACTTAAGAGTGGTGTTTAGAGGTTAGGTGTTGAGGTTTAGGAGTTTGGGTAAAGTGTAGGGTTAGAATTTGAGGTGTTGGGCCATTTTGCAGTTTAGGTCAGGTGTTTAGTAGTTTTGAGGTTAGAGTACAAGGCCAGGTGTTAGCGTTGAAAGTTAGGGAATTAGGGTTTGGGTGAGGGAACTAGGGTGAAAGGCAGGGGAGTCCAAACTCAGCCCTCAAGAGACACTTTTCCTGACAGTTTTCCAACTTTGCCAGAAGCAACCAACTGATTCAAATCATCAGGATCGTTCTAATGCTGCTTCAGAGATGGCTTGATGAGCTGATCATCTGAATCAGATGTGTTGCAGCCAGGATAGGTCGGAAACAGCCAGGGCCATGTCACTCAAAGGGGTTAGAATTAGGCGCTTTAGGTTCAGCAGTTCAGTTGAAGGTTTGGTAGTTAGGGTTTAGGTTTAGATAAATTGTAGGGCTAGAGTTAGGATTAGAGGTTAGAGGGACTCGGAGTTCTTAAGAGTGGTGTTGAGAGGTTAGGTGTTGAGGTTTAGGAGTTTGGGTAAAGTGTAGGGTTAGAATTTGAGGTGTTAGGCTATTTTGCAGTTTAGGTTAGGTGTTTAGGCGTTAGGGGTTCAGGGTTAGAAAGGATTCCGTTGAGAGGTTATGATTTGAGGTTGGGGTTAATAGGAGGGTCAGGTGTTAGGGAGAGGTCAGGTTGGTTTCAGCATTTTGGCGCTTATGCAGTTTTGGTGAGGTGGGTTGTTTATGTAAGAGGGTTATGAGGGAATTGGGTTCAGGTTTGCAATATTTGTCAGGTTAAGGGGAGCATTAGGGATTATGATTTAACATTGGGTTAAGGATTACAGAGGTTAGGGTTCAGGGGAGTTTAGGATTTGAGGGTTTAGGTTAGGAGTGAGGGTACAGGGTTCGGGTTAAGCTTTAGTGTTAAGGGTTGTGAGGAGGTTAGCATTCCGAGTTGTGTTCAAGATTTATTATTTTATTGGAACAGTGCACATTCATCAACAAGAATAAACAGCGTCAATGCGCCATACTTCTAAATGCTGGTTTTCAGCGGTAGCCTCAAGGCGGATTTCTTTACATCAAGATAAACAGCTAACATTAATCAACAACATATACATCACATAAAACATGGACAGTCATGCAATCTGAGCCAGTTGTCCTGCATATCCGTTGTTTGAAGCAGTTTGTTTCATCAGTGGATCAGAGAAGCTATGCTCGATATGTGCACACGTCTGCAACAAGTCAAGTTTGAAAGTAAACAAGAAGCTGGAGCATCCATTGATGAAAAAAAGATTGTCACTTCTGTACCGTAAATTCGTTTCAATTCCAAGATGCAGCTCTCAATTCCGAATATGCATCGGCGGTCAGCACTGACGCTCCACAAGCCATCCATCCGTGCATCAGACAGCGCAGACTGTCCAACAGCGCCGCCATCATCTCCACTAAATAAACCAGGCCTGTGAAAAATGCTCATTACAGGTGCAAAGACCAAGCGCCTGGGTTTGGAAATTGGTGAGCGGGTTAGGTTAGAGATAGGTTTTTGGATTAGAGGGTTAAGTGTTAGGTAGTTGGGGGATAGGGTGAGAGGGTTAGGTGTAAGAAAGTCAGCAAGTACGGGTTGATTAAGCAGGTTTGGGTTTCACGTTTTGAGTTGAACTTAGAAATTAGGCAGTTAGGTGTCTAGGCAGTTAAGCCTTTTGGGTTAGAGGGTGAGCTGTGAGAGGTTAGGGTAGGAGTTTGAGGGTTAGGCGTTTGTGTTCGGAGTAATCATTGGGGTTAGGGTTTAAGAGTCAGGTTTGGGGTTCAGATTAGGTGTAGGATTCAGGGTAAGGCCGTTAGGATGCTTGGGTTGGATGGTCAGGTGTTTTAAAGTTCAGTGCTAGGGTTCAAGGAATCGGGTTCGAGCGTTAGGTGTTAAGAGGAGGGTCAGGTGTTTCGGCGGTTAGGCAGTTTCCATAAGTGATTAGGTATTTGTGGTTGGAAGGTTACAGGGAATTAGGATGAAGGTTTAGGGTTTGCGCTAGGAGTACGATTGGGGTTTTGAGTTGGATTTGGGGTGAGAGGTCAGGAGATTTAGGTTTTAGGGTTGTGTTTTACTTTATGGGTTAATTTTGGGATTGGGTGAGGGATTAGGATAAAGTAGGGTAGGGGTGTCCGTATTCCATCTCTCCCATTTATGCACAGCTGATTCAGATGATCAGCCATCTCTGAAGCAGCATTCCAACGATCCTGATCGTTTGAATCAGGCGTGTTGCTCCTGGGATAGCTGGAAAACAGGCAGCCCTGGAAACCCCCTGGGTTTAAGGGTAAAGGGAAATTAGGATTAAGGTTGAGGTTTAGAGTTAGCATTTGGAATATGGTTAAAGTGGTTACGGGTAGGATTAGTGCTTAAAAGTTAAAGGGTTGACAGTGTTAGGGGTTTATGGTTGAGGTGAGGGTACGGTGTTCAAGGTTAGCGCTCGAGGTTTGAGATTGGGGTTAGAAATTAGGGTGAGGCAGATGGCCATCTTGGGTTAGGTGGTTTGCTGAATAGGCATTAAGATTTAGGCGTAATGGCGTAAAGGCGTAAGGTTTCGAGGGATTTTGTTCAAGAGGATAGTCCGGTGTTCGGGTTAGGCGATTATTATTAGCGAAGCGATTATGGTTAGGCCGTACGAGTTACGCATTTTGGCGCCTGGTAGATGAACAAATACTGCATCTGCAACACAGAAAGGAACCAGGACCGGTTGTGTGAATTTACCACACCGTATGTACAAAGCCAGGTTTTTGGGCACTTCCCCGACGCACGTCCGTCTGGAAGAGCTGCAGACGCTGCTCTCGGATTTCCAAATGAAGCCAAACACTTCCACTTCCTGCCTGGCGTGCATCTTGTCCATCATCCCGACAATCACGATGAACCTGCCTGTCTGACCAACGCTGTAGCTGGGGGTGGGGTAAACGTCCGGTATGTCAACTTTGGTTTATTGCTGCCAGTTATGAATGTAACTATTTCTTGATTTTTTTATCGGTTGTACAAACCACCTCATATAGTTACATCAGCTATATCCTTTAACATTAGCCAGAGAAATATTTTGAAGCGCGATGCCTGTAGTGTACCTGCAGTGGACCGCAAAGGGCGGATTGAGCGCCTTTGACTTTGTTTGAACTTGCATGCCGATGGGAGAGAAGAGCCAGCTGGTGAAATGGAGCGGCGTGGCCACACGTGGCATCTTGCCGGCATCGCTGGATTGTTATGAGATGAACAGAACAAATGTTAGTGGCAAGCGTTGCACAGAACGAGCCATTCGATGCTTCTGATGTGTTGGATGTACAACTTGCGTATGGAGTAATCCAGCAGCACGGCGGAGCCCTCCACTGCCACGCCGACGCTCCTCAGAGGCCCAGCAGCCCTGATTCGGCCTGGACTGGTCACACGTCCTACATGGCAATGGACATTTTTCATTTGGTTACAAATGGCAATTTCAGAGCCCTTGGAATGTGAATTCTCCACCATCGCTTTTACTATTCCTCCATTTTTCTCTTGCCACTTGCAATGGAAAGGAAATTTAGATTTAACTGAAGAAAATTGGGGTCTGACCGAATGACATTTTTGGGAGGATTGTGTGTGTGTGTGTGTGTGTGGGTTGTTGCATGACAACCACTCACTTCCTTCCTTCCTCTCCTTCAGGTGCGCCAGCATGACAACAGTCGGCACCTTCTGCTACCAAATCATCCTCCAGAGATCAGCTCGTGTCCTCTTTGGACCTGGCACAACAAAAATCGTGTTTGCTTTTGTGAAGTAACTTGAATCAAGTGAACATCAACATACCTTGTGCTGCTGTGAATTTGTTCTTTATGGTGAAACCCTGTTCAAGGAAAACTTAAAAAAATAAAATAAAATCACGCGGCTATCTATCTTCCACTCACGTAGATGTTGAAGGTGATGTACGAGTGTTAGGTGTTAGGGTCCGACGATTGGGGTTAGGGTTCAGAATAGGGTTAGGGGTTCGGGTTACGGAGTTTAGGCTTCTTCACTGTAAAACGTGAGAGCCCCTTTACGAAAAAATGATTCCGAGGTTCAGGGTTAGGGTCGGGTGTTGGGGTTGAGCATGAGGATTTGGGGTGTTAGGGTAGGCATGTCCAGCTCCGGGGCTTGAGGCCCATTTTCCTGCCTGTTTGCCGGCTCCAACGGGTGCAACACACCAAATGCAGATGATCAGCTCAACAGCCATCTCTGAAGCAGCATTCCAACGATCCTGATCGTTTGAATCAGGCGTGTTGCTCCTGGGTGAGCTGGAAAACAGGCAGCCCTGGAAACCCCCTGGGTTTAAGGGTAAAGGGAAATTAGGATTAAGGTTGGGGTTTAGAGTTAGCATTTGGAATATGGTTAAAGTGGTTACGGGTAGGATTAGTGCTTAAATGTTAAAGGGTTGACAGTGTTAGGGCTTTATGGTTGAGGTGAGGGTACGGTGTTCAAGGTTAGCGCTCTAGGTTTGAGATTGGGGTTAGAAATTAGGGTGAGGGAGATGGGCATCTTGGGTTAGGTGGTTTGGTGAATAGGCATTAAGATTTAGGCGTTCAGAGTAAGGTTTCGAGGGATTTTGTTCAAGAGGATATGTTAGGGTTAGGCGATTATTATTAGCGAAGCAATTATGGTTAGGCCGTAAGAGTTACGCAATTTGGCGCCTGGTAGATGAACAAATACTGCATCTGCAACACAGAAAGGAACCAGGACCGTTTGTGTGAATTTACCACACCGTATGTACAAAGCCAGGTTTTTGGGCAGTTCCCCGACTCACGTCCGTCTGGAAGAGCTGCAGACGCTGCTCTCGGATTTCCAAATGAAGCCAAACACTTCCACTTCCTGCGCGGCGTGTATCTTGTCCATCGTCCCGACAATCACGATGAACCTGCCTGTCTGACCAACGCTGGGGGTGGGGGTGGGGTAAACGTCCGGTATGTCAACTTTGGTTTATTGCTGCCAGTTATGAATGTAACTATTTCTTTATTTTTTATCGGTTGTACAAACCACCTCATATAGTTACATCAGCTATATCCTTTAACATTAGCCAGAGAAATATTTTGAAGCGCGATGCCTGTAGTGTACCTGCAGTGGACCGCAAAGGGCGGATTGAGCGCCTTTGACTTTGTTGGAACTTGAGCATGCCGATGGGAGAGAAGAGCCAGCTGGTGAAATGGAGCGGCGTGACCACACGTGGCATCTTGCCGGCATCGCTGGATTGTTATGAGATGAACAGAACAAATGTTAGTGGCAAGCGTTGCACAGAACGAGCCATTCGATGCTTCTGATGTGTTGGATGTACAACTTGCGTATGGAGTAATCCAGCAGCACGGCGGAGCCCTCCACTGCCACGCCGCGACGCTCTCAGAGGCCCAGCAGCCCTGATTCGGCCTGGACTGGTCACACGTCCTACATGGCAATGGACATTTTTCATTTGGTTACAAATGGCAATTTCAGAGCCCTTGAATGTGAATTCTCCACCATCGCTTTTACTATTCCTCCATTTTTCTCTTGCCACTTGCAATGGAAAGGAAATTTAGATTTAACTGAAGAAAATTGGGGTTTGACCCAAATGACATTTTTGGGAGGATTGTGTGTGTGGGGGGGGGGGGGGGGGGTTGCTGCATGACAACCACTCACTTCCTTCCTTCCTCTCCTTCAGGTGCGCCAGCATGACAACAGTCGGCACCTTCTGCTACCAAATCATCCTCCAGAGATCAGCTCTCGTGTCCTCTTTGGACCTGGCACAACAAAAATCGTGTTTGCTTTTTGTGAAGTAACTTGAATCAAGTGAACATCAACATACCTTGTGCTGCTGTGAATTTGTTCTTTATGGTGAAACCCTGTTCAAGGAAAACTTAAAAAATAAAATAAAATCACGCGGCTATCTATCTTCCACTCACGTAGATGTTGAATGTGATGTACGAGTGTTAGGGGGTTAGGTGTTAGGGTCCGACGATTGGTGTTAGGGTTCAGAATAGGGTTAGGGGTTCGGGTTACGGAGTTTAGGCTTCTTCACTGTAAAACGTGAGAGCCCCTTTATGAAAAAATGACTCCGAGGTTCAGGGTTAGGGTCAGGTGTTGGGGTTGAGCATGAGGATTTTGGGGTGTTAGGGTAGGCATGTCCAGCTCTGGGGCTTGAGGGCCACTTTCCTGCCTGTTTTCCGGCTCCAACGGGTGCAACACACCGGATGCAGATGATCAGCTCATCAGCCATCTCTGAAGCAGCATTCCAACGATCCTGATCGTTTGAATCAGGCGTGTTGCTCCTGAGTGAGCTGGAAAACCGGCCGGACAGCGGTCCTTGATGCCAGAGTTTGGACACCCCCGGTTGTGGGAGTGAGGGGGTTGGAGTTCGGTGGTTTGGGTTTCATGTTGGAAATAGGTTTGGGATCGGAGGCTAGAGTAAGGCTAACTGGTTACGGTTCGAGTTAGGATTCGGCAGTAAGCGCAAAGGCGGTTTGACAGTTAAAATGTTCGGCACTATGGGTAAGGCGGTTAGGCATTTATGGTTTGACTGTTCGAGTTAGGTATTTTGGCATTCAGGATTAGAGTGTTACGGGGTTTAGCGTTTGGGTTCGAGGATTGGGGATGGGTTTCGGCATCGAGTCAAGTAATAGGGTTAGGAATAGAGGTTAGATACATTTTGAGATTATGCTGAGGATTAGAGTTAGAATAAGGGTCAGGGGTGCGTGTTGGGGCTTGGTTTGAGGTTTAGCGTACAGAGTTTGGTTAGGGTTCTTCCCCTCCAAAATCTGAGAGCCCCCATTAGCGGTGCACAAGCAGCAATAGCAGCCCTAGCTGGTCAGAATTGGTCACTGCTCAGCCACTGATATGCCAGACGGTGGGTCAAAGCTATCCAGGTAAACAGAAAATGCCTACATTAAACCAATGCCAAGAAGACAGTTTCAAGAACAAGAAGGGCAAATGAACCGTTGACTCAATGACAAAACAAGCACCGCAGCACAAAAAAGAAGAGCCCGCGTAGCACAGAAAACCAGACTGAACAAGTGAAAACGTTTTGTTATTTTGAAAGAAAAAACAAGCAGACAACAGATGCTTACTTTTGACGTCCTTGAAAACCATGGAGATTGCGCAGTTTAGATGGCTGTGTCAAGGGGGGGCCAGCAAAAGGGTGTCTTGAAAGGCGCTTATAAATAAAATGTATTATTATTATTATTATAAAAGAGTTGCAAGTGTTTTATTTCACTCTTGCATCCAATACAAAGTTAATGGAGTACAGAACCTGACTTTCACATTTCAACCCATCAAAGCGACAAAATTCTTTGACACTCCTGAGCCATGTAACGTGCGCTTGGCCACGTGCTCTTCCATCCACATTAGCCCTCACGTTAGCTCAATGCTGAACCACCATCAGGGCACGCCCAAATGACACTTGGCCTTACATTGGATTAGCATTCGAGCCCAGAACAGAAGAGCCCGCGCGTTGCTAAGAAATCCAGACCGATCCAGTGAAAACGCATTTCAAAGGGAAAAATGAAAATGACGCAGTTGAGAGAAGAGATGCTTATGTTTGCAGTCGCCTGAAGAACAACACAGTGAATGCGCTGCGATTAGGTGATAACCAGAAACCTTCAAGGAGAGGCCCCGGCGTGCTTTGATACATTATACGCCAACTTTATGATTATGATTTTCTTCGCACACATCAAAGCAACATTATTTGACACGCCCATTCGCCACGTCACCATTCTGTGCGCTCTGCCACGTGCTCATGCTTCCATGTTAGCCATTAGCTTAATGGTTAAACAACCAGGGCAAACAAATTACACTGGGCCTTACATTTGATTAGCGCACCGCATCACAGCCCAGAACAGAGCCCACATTGAACCGGCCAAAACGCATTTCAAAATACTTTTTTTTTTTTTAAATCAAGCAGACGAGAGATGCTTAGGTTGGACGTCCCCTGAAGACCGCCGAGAACGCGCCGTGAGATTCTATGACAAGCCAGGAGACCATTCGGCGTGCTCCACCATGTGCTCACCCATCCACAGCTAACGGCTAAATGCAAACAGGGCCGCCCAAATTACACTCTGCCTTACGTTTGATGCGCACACACATCACAGGCTCGAATGCAAGAGCCAGCGTAGCACAGAAATGCAGAGCAAAACCCTAAAACGCATTTCAAAGCAAGAGGGGAAAAACAGACAAGCGACGAGGTTCCTTTGGACGAGCTTGAAAACAACGAGCAGCAAATGAGATGACTGCGCCAAGCGGAAGAAGCTCATTGAGGGGCCGCAACAACAGCCGCCCCAGGGAGTCCCGCGTGCTTTGTTCGTTTAGTTATTGAACATAAAACATATACAGTCATCATTTGACAAAAGGAAAGAGAAAGCAGTCATCATTCAACAGTTATTATGTTCAAGGGAGGAGGAAGAAGTCAACAACTTATCTAGTCCTACCCCGTGATATGTGTTTAGATCTAATAAATCGTTTTGATATCAAAATGATTTTCTACATCCACACCCTGGCACTCTTGTGTCCATTTTCTCTTTTATTCATCATGGAGATTTCCATACCTTTCTCTATTTATCAACTTAGTTCCGATTTATCACTATATTTAGTGTTTAGAATTGATCATTTTAACTCTGATTGATGTCGGTTGTTTGTACTATTTTTTTAAATTTGTTTTTGAACTCAGCAAGCGATTTACTCATTTTGAGGTCCGTTTCGAAATTATTCCACAGATGAACACCTTTGATAGAGACACTTCTTTGCTCGATGTTTGTTCTTGTTTTGAGTTTTTGGAATAAGTTGCTACCTCTTCAATCAGAGCTGCTTTCTCGTATTTCAAAGAACTTCACAATGTTTTGGCAGAGCAGGTTATGGTGTGCTTTGTACATTAATTGGGCAATTTTAAAGTCAACCAATACAATACAATACATGCCGATTTATATAGCGCTTTCACAACAGCGGCAGCTGTAACAAAGCGCTTAACAAAACAGTTAACATAAAGTAAAATAATGAACACAACACATAACATAAAACACGGACAGTCATAAAATGTCATCGTATTTCATTGGATAAATAATGGATTTGTGGGTTCCATATATTTTGATCTATTAATAAATCAAATTGCTTTTTTTGTAGTTTTAGAATCGGGAGTGCGTTTGTTTTGCAGGCATTTGCACACAGTAGGTCATATATGGTCAGAATAATGAAGAGTAGAATGTGACCAAAGATCTCTCATTGAGCACTTGCTTGGTTTTGTCGAGGATCCAGATGGTTTGGGCTATTACTATAGTTTTGAGTCTATTTACTATAGTTTTGAGTCTATTACTAATCCGAGAAACTTGGTTTCATTCGCTCTTTCTATCTCAATTGAGTTTTGCATCATTTTAGCTTGCTGTTTGATTGGTCTTGTGCCAAAAACAATTAGCTTCGATTTTTTCAGGTGAAGTGACAATTTATTTCAGTTTAACCAGTTTTTAAATTGGTTTAATTCGTTGCTTTTTTATTCATTGCTTTCAGAAGCTGTTCCATCCGATATAAAATGAATGGCGGAGTTAATGGCGCCAGCTTTGCGACTTTTTGGCTCACACTGACACCCACCAAAGCAAATGGATCGATCTGACCTACTCGTCGGCCACGTCAGCATTCGGCGCGCTACCACACGTGAGCCCTTCCAAAATGGCGACGGCCGCATGACACTTTAGCTTCCCTTGAAACGCCAAACCGTCTCGTAGCCCAGAGCGGAAGAGCCCGCAGAACACACAAGCCCACAATTAACTCGTCAAAAACATTTTTAAAAACAAACAAGCAGGAGAGAAGTCTTACGTTCGACTTAACTGGCGGAGGACGCCAACTGGCTGACGTTTTTTTCGCATTGAAACACATTCAAGCAACAAAAGCAATTGACTTACCCATTAGCCACTTGCTCGTCCATCCGCGTTCGCCGTTAGCTCGATGGCTAAACACAAGCAAGGCTCCCCGAAATGAGACTCGGCCTTCCGTTTGACTAACACGTCTCATCTGAGGCCTGCACGGAAGCGCCCGCGTAGCAAAGTGATCCGGACAGAAACGGTGAACGCGCTTTTAAAGGGGAAAGAAAGAAAAAAACACGCCCACTTACTTGTGACGCACCTTGAAAACCCGCCGAGATGACGTCACGGCACCAAGAGGAAGACGCGGAAGCAGGGGCTCGGCCGCGACAGCGCCCCCTAGAGGCCCGGGTGCTTTGATAAAGGCTTGGCCTCGGGTTGCCGGTCGTCGGACACAATGAGATACTGGAGCCTCTAATCCCTCGTCCACAGGTATAAAGTGGGTCAGATGACCGCAAACATCACGAATAAATCAAATAAATACCATACAGGGAAAGCCATATTGGTGGATTTGTGTGGCGCTTTAAGAGGGGCGGGGCTGCCACTGACAGGTGACAGTTGGCGCAACGTCTAAAGAGCGCCATCACAGTTAGTTTCAATCACGGCTCGTTCCGTTCGCGATCGGCAGTTTAAATAGCGTGTCAAGTCTTTCTGTAACAGTGGTGTCTTTTATGGAGTTATTTTGGCACAGTCGTCACGTTTGTGCGGTGGCACTACAATGTTTGTTTGAATCAAGTCATTTGCGTGACAGCTGGAGTCAATAATGGCGGCACTTCACTTCCGGGTTTGGCCGTTGGGATTTGGAGTCCACTTTCGGGTTTGGCCGTTGGGAGTGGGAGTCCTTTTGCTCCATTCGTTATGTTTGCTGAATGCTTTCTCATGTTTGGAATCATGAATATTGATCATACATAGTTTAAAATCATGGTTGATTTAATTATTTAGTATTATTGTGAAGTTGAAGGTATTAAATTAATTAATGTAGTATTGGTTGTAGTGGTAATAATAGTAGTACTCAGAGAATGTTTAGAGATCAGCCATCTCGTTACCTGTGCGTCCCGCGTCCTAGACGCATAATTTTCCCACGGGACGCACAGTTCCAAATAATGTGCGTTTTTGAGACGCAAGGAAATTTCTCAGTCAAAACAAACAAAAACTACGGCAAGCCTGAGGATTATTTGAAAAATATGATGAAACAGTCTTGGTTATTCTCTAATTTACTGGTTATAGCATGGTCACTTTAGGAATAAAATCTCCGTCACAAGGTGTAGTAATGCTAATGTTAACTGTTGGTAGAACTAATGACGACGTGTGTTAACTTCTTTCGTCAAATTGATCGTAGATTACACATGCATCGTCTTGGGAAGAGGATGTCAAGCCACGTCAATACTTACCTGTATTCATGATTAGCAGTAAATTAATCTTTGCAGTGAGATTGGAAAAAATACTTTGACGATGCCACATGAGTACACCAGTTTTGGATCCATTTATTGTTGGGACTAAACCTGGAGTACACAGCTGCTGATGTCATGTTCATTGTTCATAGTTTTCAAACATTGACCTTTGAAACATTCTACTTTTGAGTTTCAGAATTCTTGATGATGAATATCAGTCCAAATAGAAAAACGGGTTCCCATGATGATCGTTTACGGAACCCAACATTAGTTACCGTGGTTTCCCATTGGGTAATCCGATGGAACCGAAAAACGATGACCATGAATTTCCGAACCCCTCAGGCCTGCTACGGAATTAGTTCCATTTTTGCAGCATTTGTTTATAATTGTATGTATATGTTGTTGTTTGTGTTCTTATCATATGCAATTGAATAAATAGACTTTCAGAATTCAAAATGTGGGACTCTCAATGCATAATGGGACTCCTACTTTTCTGATCGAGTCCCTGGGAAACTACTGCACTAAAACATTCATTCACAAATGTATATCATATGCTTTTTTTTTTTCTCAGTCTAAATAACATGTACCCTGACTGTTCTGTTTTTGCACACTCGGGTCAGTGACACACCGGCGCCAATCTTGGCCGTCTTGGGGCAGTGGGCGGGCTCCAAACGATCTTGCCTCAGACGTCATTTTGGATTCCTTCCAGAGTACATGACGACCTCCGGCACGCTGTTGGGACGAGAAACATTTGCTCCCAAATTCCTCCGAAGCCCTGTGAGAAGACAGCCAACAAGATAAACAGTGACTTTGTTTTCCCCCAAACAAATATTTATTTCATTTTGTACATTCAGGCGGACTTGCAAATCGGATGGAAGCAGAGTTCCGCACTCGATAGGAAAACGAGGCAGCGTGTTCAACATCATCACAACGGGTGTTTGTATTTGGGGGGGTCGAGAGAGAGAGAGACAGAAGCTTGTGGGCTGTTGGCATTCCGATCTTTTGGGGTTCTTTGGCCTCAAACAGCTTCGTGCGCTCTTGAACGCTCAGTCCTCCTTGCAGGCTCTGCCAAAGACAACACGGGAACGTGAGGAGATGGCAGAAAATAGCATTGCAAGCAGGAAGTGGACAGGGAGGGGGGCAGAGGCGTGCACAACGTGGCTGTGGCTCGGGAGCAAACGAGGTCTTTTGTCCACGGCGGACGTTCGCCGATGCGCGCGACGGCTCGTGCAGCGCCTCTGACGGGGAGCCAAGCGGCGCTCTCGAAAGACATTGATGGATGAAACAAGCCTGAAGAGTTGCTGCAAAAAGCAATACAGTAAATATTCTCTAGTACGGACTCGTGTTTGCGCTGTCCAATTTGTCCTGATAAGAGAAATTCCTTATTTGGGAAATGAGCATGGTACATGTCCTTTATGAACCTGCAAGTATGTTGACAAAATGCACGTGGAACAACACAATCAATAAAATGCAAAAATATAACTGTTTACTGCATATAACAAAAACTGCAATACAGATACAATATAGGTGTATCAAAAAAATAACAAAAGTACAATACATAGAGGATGCTTATTTTTTGCATTTACTGATGGTGGAAGATTCTAATTTCATCCAAGCAGTTTCTAACCATTCAATCGCATCCCTGACGTTGATTTTTTTTACAAGGTCACTTGCTTTGTTGCACTCATCCATGTTGAGCAAAATACTTTTCAGCATGCTCTTACGATACTGCAGCTTGACATTCTGGATGACTCCAGCATCCATCGGCTGCAAGTGAGATGTTGTGTTTGGCGGGAAGAAAATGATCTTTATGTTTGACAAGGTTGCTTGGACGTGGGCTCCACAATTCTCCATAAACATTAGAATCTTTGGGTTTTGGATGAGCATCTTGTTATGTAGCTGATTCAACCACTTCAGAAAGATTTCTGAAGCCATCCAAGCTTTGCGGTTGGCTTCAGATGTCACTCTCATTTGTTATTTATAGTCTTTTGTGAAGCACCGCGGGTTTGCTGATTTTCCAATGACCAATGGACGCAACTTTTCACAAGCAATTGAACTTGCCAACAGTACGGTAAAACGCACGGCAATTAAAACTCACTTACACTACGTCGTTTCGGATCGGATGAAAACAAACGGCGAGGCGAACACGTTTCTTTCGTCGTTTCGAGTGGGTGTGCGCTGTTTTTTCAAAACGTGCATTAACATTGTGTACATAAATACAACACAAATCGTCTGGTACTAGACAAAGCCATAAATGCAGCTCAGAGTGTGACAAACAACAATAAATAATGCGTTTTCGCGATTCTTTCGCATGCTAATTAGCTCGCTAGCGCCGACCTAGCATCGTCGCTACGTTGTTAGCATTGATTTAGCATCATCGCTATGTCGTTAGCAGTACTCTGAGCTAGCGAGTTTCAATGACAAGAAGAAAGAAGAAAAACGATCTCTGAGACACATTTCTAAATAATTCTAAATACGAGCAGACTTACAGACATTGCTTTCGAAGGTGAAACGAAAGGAATAGAACTCAGGAGGACCAGTTGCCACGACCACGGTCAGGCTCTCTGTCACGACTCGTCTGATGAAACATGGCGTCTGCTACCCACAATGCACCGCGATAATTAAATGAATCCTGTACTGTATTCTAAACACAATTACTATTAATGAGATGGCCCGAAACTTTTACTGTGGGCAGAACACCTCCACAAAACGAGACGTACCTTCACCTTGTGGGCTTCGTTGATACATTGTTGCTAGCTGCCGATGTAAAAGGCATTTTTCACATCGAACAGCTCGTCGACATCAGTCTGTTGCGCCGCCATGTCGTCCACAACACTGCTTCCTGACACGTGCACAAGTACGTCACTTCCTGGCTGTGACTTGCACTTTTGTGTGGGATGGAGTTCGAGGCAAGTGTGAAGTCATTTCATGAAATGCCAAATAGGTTCACAATGAAAGTACTTCAACATTGTCCACCAAATAAAGCACGAAAAAATCATTTAGATGTTGTATATTTGACAAAATTATCGATTTTCCGAAGTTCCAGCCTGAAAGGGGAGGAACCCGGAAGTGACGCGTCATATGGCAGAGCTCCATACGGCCGAGATGCAAAGCATTTCAAACACTGATTCAAACAGCGATACAAGCGGTAGATCGAGCGCAAGTGAGGATATCCAAGTTTTTGAAGAGTTGGAGGAAGTAGAAGAGATCGGAATTTGACATGTTGGTCCTTACATGTATGAGCTAGACGCTAATCAGGATGTAAACAATGTGTCCAGACGACCTGACATGGAATTAAGACAAGACTCATTCGAGATCATAAGATTGGTCAGATATAGGCTGGTATTATTTTTATGATTTGAAGATGCGGGCATGTGCACATCATTTTATGTTTTTGTCTATCTGATGACATTGTTTTCAAAAACATAATCAGACTTCATGTTCAAGCAGCGAGCCTACTCCGTACTTGAGTATTCTTTTTAACAAATCATATGTTGACTTTTAAATGACTTTTAAAAACTTGTGTACAGTATTCCATCCATATACTTGTGTATTTTGAATCAAATGTGTTCATAAACAACAGAAGTATTGATTGATGGGTATAGCAATACTCTTGTTCAATAAACATTTATGCTCATGGTGTAATCGCTCAGTATTTTACTGTTTTTGTATTTTTTATTTCAGGTGTACTTGTATTAAATGCCAGCAAATGCCTCCAGTGTTTATTGAGCACATCGCGGCACAGGAGTCGTCAATAAAAGTGCACAAATGAAAACATTGCAGATGCTTGTGTCCCGTGGCGAGGAGGGGGAGGAGGAGGAGGAGGAGCGATCGTTTGCATTCACGGCTTGCGCACAAATCAAACCGCACACGCAATGACACACGCTTGTTATTTTGGTGCTTTTTGCTGTCTGGCCATCAGGGGGCGCCGCTTCGCGATTTCGGGATGCATTCGAGTGCTTCGAAGTCGACTAACGAGCTGGACTTTTTGTCTTGCAGCTTGTGGAGAGTTCGTTGTTGTTGTGGCCTCATGACAACAGAAACAGGACGCCGTCACTTGGCAACGCGCTCGCTTGTCCACCGGCAGCGTTGTTCTGACACAGCAAACACAGCAAACACTTTTCTTTTTTGTTTTTTTTTGCCTGTCCACACTGTCGCCGAAGACTTCCCCCGCCCCGCCCGCTCTGCCAGCCAGCATCCTTTACCAGCAAAGGGTCTCTTTTGGAGGGGCAACCACTCCAAGTGATTGACAACTCACGCATGATCAATTGAATTCCTCATTTGGACGATCGATGCGCCGTTTGGAGAGCCCAAACTGGCCCTAACCCCCCAATTCAGCCCGTCGACAGGAAGCCGCCTCTGATGTCTGCTGCCCACCATCAAAGCGGACCGATGACACTGCTCAACACGCGCACACTTTGGTGCCGAGAACAGTTTCAGGATGTCTGGAAACGCCATTAGCGTTTCCAAATTGGCCCGAGTTTTGGACATCTTGCGGCGGGTTCGTGCTGCGGATACGCAGATTCTGACCTTGGTCTTCTCTTTCGCCGCCATCTTTGCGCAACGAGGCCAAACGCGTCTTGGAACGGGCCGCTTTCATTCTGGAGGCCACGTCGTGAAAGACAGCGCTCGTTGGCGCACGTTAGTGCTCGTCTGCGCTCGGCCTTCTTCATGCCAAAATGCTCAATTAGGCAAAGGCTGAGGGCACGTTCCGTCCGGGAAGGTCAATCGTCACTCGGTCGTGGTTCAAAAAATGTCCGTGGGTGAACAACTGCAGCCGATTCCAAGAACCGCGCGTCGTGTTCTTCCTCGGCAGCCCCAAATTGCAGAGAAAGCCTTCAAAGAGCTTCGGCACTCACTCAAGCGTGCCGATTTGGGCTGGCGACTGACCATCTTGCTGCCGTTTGCCAAATGATGCGGGTTCGCCGGCAGGCCGCGGGTGAGGCGACGCCGTCGTGGAATGCGGCCGCGGGCTGTTGAGCGGGAGAAGGCTGAGGCGTGTGGACGGCCAGCCCGGGCGGGGGCCTTCAAAGTCTTTTTCAAACCAGAGCACGCTCGACACAACGTGAGACACATTTTGGGAAGAAGACAACAAATCGCCGTTTGAAATACGCCGGCGGAGGGGGCGGAGGGGGCAATCACGTGGGCGGGGGTCCGTTGGTGTAGCGCAGCATGGGGGAGAAGGAGTGCGCAAAGTTGTTGGCCAGCGAGCAGCCGGGGGGGGGCGGCGCCACCAAGCGGCCCAACGCCAGCAGCAGAAAGAAGAGCGCCTGCAGCGGCAACGCCGCCCGCAGGACGCGCCGCAACAGGGGGCGGCGGCCGGGGGGGGCGCCGCCGTCGCCGTCGCCATCCCGCCCCCTGCAAGCAAACAAACAGCAGTCGGCACGGCGACTTATCGGCGGCCACACGTGTGGATGGCGCGCGACGAGGACGGCGGGAGGGCTGCGCGAAACCCCCCCAAAATGGCTGGCGGGCTCACAGTCGCGCAACGTACGCCGGCGGCAGAGGAAGCTCGAAAAAGCTTTGGAAGACATCGTTCCACTTGCCGCAGCATTCACGCCTGCGTCGCTTTCAGTTTAGCGGCCGCGAGAGAAGCCGCATTGAAGAAAAAATAAAGAATTGATGACACGAATCTTGCTGAGGCGATCGTTTCGGCGCCGTCCTGTAAAAATCACGTCGGCCATTTTTGTCATTGAAATAAAACACGATGGGGTGCCCGAAACTACCGTGACAAAAACCCCGACATTTTCTCCAAAGTTTTCTCATCTTTGAACGGTTTGTTTCCTTCCTGCTGCGACCGGACGGCGACCAGTTGCGGGCGTAGCCCGCCGACGGCCCGCCGACGGCTGAAAGGCTCGTGACCATAAACGCGGCATCTTTTGAAATGGACACGCACGCCAAAGTACCTTTTCTGAATGTCCCGCTGGCCGTCCTGCGCTGGCTCCGCCCCTTCCTCCTGACACACAAAACGCCCCGCTCACATCGGTTCCGTGCGTCAGAGGGCGCAGCGGGGTCGGCGGCCTACCTGCGGCCCTTCGAGGGCGGCGAGGTCCCGGTGGAGGGCGTCGAGGCTGCCGTGGACGCGCCTGAGCAGCAGTTTCATCATGTTGGCCACCGCGTGAACTTTCTCCCGGGCCCCCACGCGGCCCTCGCGGTCGCCGCCCGCCTCCAGCGGCGGCCGCGCGGCGGCGGCGTGCAGCGACGAGGCGGCCGCCTGACGCGCAAGCAGTTCCTCCCGCAGAGCCTGAGGGGGCGACCAGGAGCGCGCTTACAGCGGCGTGGGGGGGGGCGCACGGGCGCCATCGGCGCTCTCTCACCTGCAGCGCGTGGCGTTGCTCCAACAGGGCGGCGTGCGAGGGCCGATGGCGCAGCGCGCCGACCGCGCAGAGTTTCTGCTCCGCTTGCGCCAGCCACAAGAGCAACGAATGCAGCGACTGGTGAAGGTCCTGAGAGAAGAAAACGACGCTTGCGGGCTTGACGAAGACAACAAACGCGCGGCATGGCGCGGCGCAAGAGGAAGCGTCACCTGACACCGCGTGAGCGCGGCCCGAAGCCCCGCCTCCCATCGCTCCAGCGCAGCGCACGCTCGCATCCAGCTGCCATTGGCCGAGCCCAGCCCCGCCTCCAGCTCCCGGCCGGCGCCGGCCAGGTTGAGCGACATCAGGGCGCGCTTGCTCACGCAGAACGCCCTCTGCGTCTCCTGCCGCACAAAACACAACGAGCCACTCGACGCGGCTCCTTCGCTCAAACGCCAAGCGGAACAAAACCCCCCAGGAAGACCGCTCCTCCATGGCAAGGCTGTGGCTTCACGCGACGCAAGGAGACCGAAAGCGGCGGACGTGGAGGAGATCAAGTGGAAAAGCCAAAGAGCGGCCTGGGCCGAGCGACGCGACCGACTGGATGCGCGCGTGCGGCGCGGCGAGGTCCCACAAAGTCGGACGGCGCGCGCGTACCTTGAGCGTCCTGACGTTGGCTTCCAAGTCTTTGAGGCCGGCGGACGGCGGCAGCTTCTGCAGCGCCTCCAGCTCGGGGAGCTTGGCGTCCAGCCAGGACGTGACGTCGCGCAGCTCGGCCTTCAGCCGGCGCCATTGCGGCGGGTCCTCGTCCCGGTGGGCCTCCTGCGCCCGCGCCACCTCCCAGCGCTCCATCACGCCTGCACGCAACACGAGAGTCCGTCGCGTCACTCAAAGTCGCCAGTCGGGATCCAGGAACGCTCGCAAACGCGGCGGGTTAGCGTGAGCCAGCGAGCGAAGTCGTCAGTCAAAGGCCGACGGGTCGGGAAGTCGCGGATCGTGCGGCACCGTTCCAGCCCCGGTCGAATTAATCCGACGCCGGTCCGAGTGGCCTTCTTCGAAAGCGCTCTCGGTGCGTCTGCAGCCAAAGGAGCCGTCGGGAGTTCCTCGCCACGCACGCCGCCCGTTTCACGTGACTCCATTCCGGTTTTGGAAGGCTTGCTTTGCAGAACGGCCCGAGAGGAAAAAGGCCATTTCCGTGGATGGCGAGGCGCGGTTCAAACTTTGGCCTCTGACGCGCGGCCGAGGAAGGAACGCGAGCGGCGGCGCCGGCTTTGCGCTTACCCGCGGCCACGTGGGCGTCGCCGGTCAGACCGGGCGGGAGGGGCGGGCGCTCGGCTCTCCGCTCGTGGCCGAGGACGGACTTGACCCGCTTGACGTCGGCGATGCTTCCGCCGCACTCCGACATCAGCTTGACCTGACGGCGCCACCGCACGGTCACAACAAACGCCACGCGCACGCGCGACGTCGCCGTCGGGCGGGCAGATGGGTGGCTTACGTAGCCCTGCTGGTGGAAGGCGGCGGTGCAGACTGTTGTCCTCGGCGGGGAGACGGGACGGCGGCCCGCCGCGTCGCTCGCCGGCATCGCTGCAGAAGAGGCACGCACGGGAATGCCGTGAAAAGGAGCGCTGCCGTTTGGGAGGCCTCAGCGCGCAACGACGGCTTTTGCGCGCCCTCGCCAATCCATTTGATTGGCGAGGCCACGTGACGAGTGTCGCTTGCGCGGCGCGCATGAACGCTTGACGCTTTTTCCCCGCCAGCCTTTCGCTTTTTCGCTTGCGCTGGCCTCATCGTGCGGTGAGAGCAACATTGTCTGGGCCCGCCCGCTCCGGCGAGCCCCGCCTCCACCGGCGCCGGTGGCCGGAAAACGAAATCCTGGAGTGGAGGTGGTCAAAAAGCAACGTTTACCTGACGGGGCGCCGAAGAAGGCGGCGTCCTCCTGCGCCGAGGCCCCTCCCACGTCCACCGCGTGGTCCCACTCCAGCGGGATGGGGTCCACGCCGACGGGCGTCTCTCTTCCGCTGGGGAGGTCCTCCCCCTCCCCCTCTTGCTCCACCTCCTCCCCCGGCACTTGATTCTGTGGCGACACGTGACCGCTTGAAGGAGCGCTCGCGCACGCGTGCACGCGAGCGCTCAACGTCGCCGTGATCTGACCAGCCGGCGGTGGAAACGCGCCAGGCGGCCAAAGACTTCCTGGCTGTACGCGTGCAGCTCCTCCAGCCGCTCTTGGATGAGCGCCGCGTCCTGGGGGGCGCTCTTCACCATCAGGTTCTCCCCGGAGACCAGCAGGGCGTCCATCTTGGCGGCGTTGAGCGTGATCTCGTGCCGGAAGTCCTGCGCGACAAGCACCCGGGCGCTTTTGTTTCGGGGGCGGGCGGCAAGAGGCCGCCGTCGGCGCGGCGCTACCTTCAGCCGCCTCATCTTGTCCTCGGCGTCGCCGTCGCAGAAGTGCTCCACGTGGGTGAGCTGCAAGTCCATCTCCGTCAGCCACGCCAGGATGCCTTCGCGGCTCCCCTCAAAGTCTTCCCGTTGCGACGTCGAGTGCTGAACAACAACGACAACATCGGCTCGGCTCGCCCGTTCTCAGCCAGGCTCCCGAAATGTTGCGATTGTCGTGCTGCTAGCGAGTTCGCAAAACCCCGAGAAGCCGTCGGCTGGCCAAAGCCGCTCGTCCGCCGCGAGCCCAATCGTCTGCGTCTTTCCGCACCAAAAACGGAGCCCGGAGCACCGGAGTGGCCCCGCCCCCTCCCCCGAGCCCTTCGCGCATCAATCTTGAGAGGTTGATCCCGCCCCCCCCCCCCCCCCACTCCCGGACCCCAAAGGGGGAAATACAAAGAAATACGTTTGTGGCCTGTCCCGCAAAGTCCAAGTTGGAGGTCAAGTTGACTCCGCCCATCACAAAGGCATGTCATGCGGAATCCCGCCCCCCAACAAAAGCCACCAGAGATACAAGTCGGGAAACTCCACAGCGACAATTTCAGAGTGAAAAGTTCAGATGAGACGAGTTCAACAACCAAGTGGCCAACGGCCTCAAGTCCACGTGTGCGTCTGAGGCAGGCCGGAGAGAAAAGAGCCCCTTGATGGTGTCGCATCCCGCCGGGATTAGCCAGAGGGCAGCCGCTCTCCTTCCTGCGCCCATGCTAAGCTAGGCTAAAGGTCAGGCCTTGAAGGCGCCGGCTGGCTGCGCTCGGCGGCGGGATGGAGAAAGTGCAGTTCCAAAAAGGGTTGCCGCTTCCCCCCACGGGAGCGAGCAATCATCGGTGCGAGGGGGGGGTCACCTTGAGTCGTCTTAGCACGGCCGCCGCCCGTCTCCGCAGCTGGTCCCAGCGGCGGTTGCCCCGGTCCACCCGCGGGCGGAGCTCGCCGGCGCCATCCATGCGGTGGTCGCGGGCCAGCCGGCGGTAGCGCTTGTTGAGCAGCTCCAGCTGCGTCAGACGCTCGTGCACCTGCCGCTGGAAGGCCTGGGGGGTGTGGGGGGGCGACAGCCGGGTCAGGCGCATCGGCATGGGCGGCTCCAGACCAGAAAACGCCGCGGCTGTCGTGGACGCAAAGTCAACAAAAGGCGGCCCGGCCCTTCTTTCACCAACGGGCCAAGTCGCGGCCCCCGCCGGCAGCCTTCGCGAGACGCCGCGACCCGCCACGGGCCGTCCCTTCTTTCAAAGTTGCGAGCGATGGCGGCGCGTGCCCCGATCACCTCAAACTTGCTGAGCTCCTCCTTGGCGTCGGCATGGAGGACGTCGGCGGAGTCGGGATTGGCCGCCGTCAGCTCCGCCGCCCGCAGCCACTCGTCCAAGGCGGCAAAGTCGTCGAGGAACTGGCGCCGCAGACGCCACGTCTCCTCCATCCTGGAGCAAGAGCGCAGTCTCAAACGCAGCACGCGCCGACCGAAGACGCTCGCCAGAGATTCCGCCGCAATCGTTTCGAGAATCCATTCACTTGGATGCCCATTTCCGTCCCTTTCCTGAAAACATTTCCGATCGCCAGCTTCCAAGCGTTTATGGTGGGCGGTCCCTCCCACCTGATGCCGCGTTCCCGGGAGGCGGCGCAGACGTTCCTCCAGCGGCGTTCCAGGCTGCCGGCGGTCTGCAGGACGGCGCGGCGCTCCGACCGCCGCCGCAGGCGTCGGCGTCGCGCGCCAGGGCGTGGCACAGCGTCAGCGCCGACGCCACCGCGGCCGCGTGCTCGTCCACGTCGCGCTGCGCCTCCTGAACAAAGGAGGAGGCGCACGTGAAACCGTCGCAGGCGCGCTCGCTCCACTCATTGCTGTCGAGTGGTCGCGAGGGGCTTCGTGGGGGTCTTCAACGTGCGCGTCGTGACCAAACTAAGTGCTGCAAATTGGAGTCTTGGGACACGAGGTGGGAGGGGGGGCTCGCAAATGCGCATTTGCGTCTTTTTTGAAAGGAGTGCAAAGGGCGATTGCGTCCAACCTTTTCAAGCCAAGTGGAGACGAGTTTCGCACAAGCATCTTTTCTCGGTGCAAAAAGAGCGAGCCCAGTTTGAGGCCACGTTTTGATTGGCCAAAGGGACGCATTTGGACTCGATACTCGCCAGTCAACTGGCGAGTCTGCGTCGCGTCTTCGGGATTCTTTTGCTTTGGGCCGCTTCCGTCTTTTGCTCGCAAGACATTTTGGGGCTTTGAGGTCGTGAACTCGTTTCCACTTTGACACTTCAGGTCGTGACCTTCGATTGGACTCGGATTCTTTGGGCTGCCAAACGTTTTTTCCAGCCGAGATTGGATCGTCTCGCGCTTGGGGGGGCCATTCAATTTGCTTTGGAACGCCAAGGCAACGATTCGCTTCAATTTCGATTCTCGAGGCTGCGATTCGATTCAACTCGTCGGCTCGTGACGCGTTTCCTCGGCTTTGGCCGCGACTCCTTCGCACGGTGCCGAGCGAAGGAACGGCAGGAGGAGGCGGCGCCCCACCCGCTGTCGGCGGAGCTCGCTGTCGGCGTGGAGGGCGGGCGGCCGCGCCAGTCGGGCCTCGGCGCCGGCCAGCCACGCGCGCAGGGCCGTCGTGCGCTCGTCCAGCTGCTGCACCGCCGCCAGCGTCTCCTGCAGCTTGCCGACCCTGCGTGACACACAAGCGCACGGGCCTCGCTTGAGAAGCGCCGTTTGTCTCGCGCTGGAGACATTCCCGAGAACGAGACGACAAAGTCTTGGACAATGACGCAACGGCGGCACCCCATCAAAGGGGACGCCCGTTTTTTTCTTTCTTCTTTTGTGAAAACGCGATTCCGCGGCCAAGACGGAACAACAACAAGGTTGCGGCGCCGCTACCTGGCCTCCACGTGGCGGAACAGGCGCCGCCATCGCTCGTCGACGTGGCGGACGGCGTCGCCGGCGTGGCTCTCTTGGGTGTCGTCGCCGGCTGGGGCGAGTTGCTCCCCCAGCCGCCTGAGGGGACTTGTGTTCTCGCCGAACAGGTCCACCTCCTGCACGCAGTCCTAAACGGCCCCGCGCAAAGCGTTAGCGTCAACACGGCTAAGCTAGCAGCGGTCCAGAGATGAACGTCGCTTTTGCCCCCCTGGCCGAAGGAAAATCGAGCCCGGTGAAACGTTGGCGCTCAACGGGCCAAGGGGGCGCGGGACGAGACCCGGAGGACGCCCGCTGACGGACGGACGGCCGCCGGCGGCGCTCTCACCTCCTCGAGCTTCTCCAGCATCTCTTCAATATTGAGCTGGGACGCGTCGGCCATCTTGTTCTCCATGCGCGTCAGCCAATCGCAGAGCTGGGCCTTTTTCTCCTTGAAAGTCATCCAGGCGTTGAGACGGTCGCCGATCTGCTGCTTGCGAAGGGACACCTGAAAGCGCCCCCCCCACACACACGATCAACCTTTGCAATCCTCGTGCTCATTAGTGACCACGCTTGCACGCACGCTCGCTTGCTCGCACGGGCTCTAATCTTCCCAAACAACTTCCACGCCGATTCATCCCGAAGCGCGTTTCAATGCCGCTAGCATGCTAACACGTTTTTGGAGCACTCGATCCTGGCGCGACGAGCTCGCTGGTTGGCCAACGTCTCCGTGCTTCCGCTTGCGAAAGCCGCAAACGCGACACGGTTGTCGAAGAGGCGTCGAGGGGCAGCGGCAGTGGCGACTTTCCAAAAGCGCAAGAGCGCAGTCGTTCGGGGACCAGGAGGAGCAAAGAGGCTCGGCCACCGCCGCGACCTCGACTAAAGTGTGCCAGCGGCACAGCCGCACTTTGGGGGCTTTGCTTGCAGGTCACATTTGAAGCCACGCTTGACTTGTTGCTCCACCCACGACACACCAAAGCTCATTACTGTCCCACAGCGAGCGCCTCGCTCCCGCCCTCTCGGCTGCCACCAGCTGTCACACACGCACGCACGCACGCGCGCTACTTGTGGAATTGTCAGATGCCAAGACGCCCTAAGGTCGTTGGAGTCTTAAGACGTCCTCTCGCACTCCTCGACTCATTCTTCTTCCCTGCGTCCGGCAAATGAGCCAGACAGCCGCCAACGTCGCTGGGCCACCGACGCTCTTCAAAGCTGCCAATCGCCTCGTCGTCCCAACGAGACGAGCCCGTCCCGTCCCGTCCTGCCTCGCTCGGAAGGAATCCGCGGCAAAACTTGGGGACTGGACGGAGCGTCTGAGGTCGCGGCGCGAGAAGCCGACCGCGCCGCCGAGCCTTTTCTCATCTGGAGGCGATGGGAAAAACTCCCGCTCGGGGGCGGCTTACTGCCCGCAGCGCTGGGCTCGGAGAGCGCCAAAGGCGAGAGGGACAGACAAGGGGACGCGCCTCTCCGGGTCAACGCGAAACCGCGCGGCAAACTGTGACGGGCAAAGGCGGATCTGCGGCCGACGGCGTGCGAGGAAACGTGAAGCGACAGCCGAGAAGCGTTCCCACCTTGAGGCGCAGCTCCTCCCAGTGGCCGCCCAGGTGCCGGACGCGCTCGCGGAGGAGCAGGACGTCGTCGGCCGTGGCGTACTGGCTCAGGTCGGTCTCGGTGGCGCTCAGCCGGTCCAGGCCGGCGGCCCAATCGTCCGGGACGTCCCGTGGCCGCCATCCGTCCTCCTCCTCCTCCTGCATACCAGCGCAGGCGGTTAAGCCGCGCCGCCGACGCCCGCTGACGACTCTCGGCTGGTCTGCCGGGACTTCTTTTCTCTGCTGCCAGGATGTCCCGCCCTCCAGAAGATTATCAGGTGGGAGGGCAGGGAGCCCATGTGTGTGTGTGTGGGGGGGGGCAGGGGGCGGCGCAAGGCTTTGACGGGTCTGAGCGGAGTCACGAGGTCAAGTTGGCTTTGTCGCTTGATTCAACAGACGTGACGAGAGTCGAGCAGGGGTCGCTCGGGGAAAACAACGCGCACGGCCAGCGCCACGTTGGGGCGAGCGTCACGACCGCCGCATCTTGCCTCGTTTGTGAGTCGGGCACGAGGCGCCGAGGGATGGAAGGCGTCGCCTTGGACGCGCCCCCAACGCATCTGACAATTTGGCAGCCACAATTTGGGGAAGATTCTTCTTGCGAAAGCCGCCAAGCGCATCCCGCCAACGCCCTTTGAGGCTACGTGCGCAAAAGGCGAGTGAGGCGACAGAGGCGGGGTCGCTTCCACCTCAGACACATTTTCATTCTCAACTCGGGTGAAGTTACAAAGGCGGCGGCGGCGGCGACGCGTGCGCGTGTTCCCGCACCTCGTCGCTCGGCGGCGTCTCCTCCATCCTGGCCTTCGCGTCCTCCAGCCGCAGCGTCTCGTCTTCCAGTTCCGCCTCGCAGCGCTCCCACGTCTGCAAAGGCAAAATCGGGTCTGGAGCGGGAACGCCTTCCAGCGCGCGCGCCGTGGCCGACAACCGGCAAAGGCGCCGCCCGCCGAACGCCCCGACAAAAGGAACGCGGTCGTCGCGCGGCAACCGAAGCCCCGCTCGGCAAATTAGCCTTGAAACGAGGCTGCTCGGCTGGAAACGAAAAACATTTGTTCGGGCACCGTCCAAGTTGGAAGCCATCGCGGCGTCTCGAATCGGGAGACGAGCGGCTCGTCCAAATCATCTCCTGTGCACGCCCGTGACACGAAGGTCACGGCGATTCCGCTCCGGTGGCGAGCGCTACCTGGACGAGGGCCCGGGCCAGGTCCAGTCGGCGGCCCAGAGCGGCGTGGAGCTCGTCCCACTGGTCGCGCAGCGTCGCCAGCTCGGCCCCGACGGCGTCCTGCGTGCGGCGCTCCGACGCGGAGAACAGCTGGCCGCCCACTTCCAACGTGGTCACCAAGTTGCACTGCTGGCGGTGGAAAAGCGTGTCGGCGTGCTGAGGACACACACACGCACGCGCACACACGCACACGCTGGATTGAGCCACCTGCACCCTCGCAGAAGGCGCAAAACGCGCCCTGGCTTCTTCGCCGAGGCCTTGACAGGAAGTGACATCACAACTTGCTCCTCCGGCATGTCGCAGGCACGGCCGGGGCGGGACTATCCCAAACTTTGGACCACGTGACGGCTTCTCACTTCATCAAAAGCGTCACGCAAAAACGGGGGAGGGACGCTGGTCCGCACCTGTAGCTGTCGCAGAGCTCTTTGCGCGCCGCGCGGTCCGCCGGGCACGGGCCCGGGTCCCGGCAGGAGGTCGCGGGCGTCGGCCAGGAAGCGCCGAAGCTTCCCGAGGCCGCGGCGGTACTGGTGCCATCGCCGCACCGAGCCCTCCACCAGCGAGCGCCGGCGCTCGGCCCGCTCCGCCGCGCCGCGCCACCGCTCGCGCAACTGCGTCAGCGTCAGGATGAAGCTGCTCCTGACGACAAGGACGGGCAAGCTTTAGGCGCGGCGCCACTGCTGGCGGGGAATGGTGCAACGTGCGCCAAGCCGCCATGACGGTGGGGCGCGACGCGACGTTTGCGGCGCGTTCCTCACCCGTCGCCCACGTCGCCTCCCTGGAGCAGGCGCAGAGCGTCGCGGGCGACGGCGTCGAGGATCTGGTGGCCGAGGCACATCTCCGCCTGGAAGCGCTGACAGCACGGCAACGCGGCCCGGTGAGCCGGGACGCGTTGGAGAGCGCGCGAGCGAGCGAGCGAGGCAGGCGCTTACCTTGTGAGCGCGCAGCTGCCGCCTGAGTCCTCGTAGGACCCCGCCAGGTCCACGGCCAGACTCTCCTCCATCCTCTGCAGGAAGGCCGTCCAGCTCTCGCACTTTTGCTGGAAGCTCTGACGGCGCAACGTCTCCGTCTGCAGCTCGCTGACACCCCCCCAAAAAAAGAAAAAGCGTGGGAAAATGACGTCGCGACCCGTGACGACGTTTCGAACGGGAAGGCACAGAAGAGGCTATGGGCCGGCTCGCGTGGGAACCCGCCGGCGATGGCGGCGTTGCAGCTATTTGGATTTGAGAATGGTGGGTTCCCATCACGCAAGGTGGCATCGGCCGGCCCACCTGCAGGCTTCTCGCGCTCGCACGGAGGCGCGGCCCCATCGTTGGTTAAGTCGCCGCAGGCGTCCCGCCGCATCCTCGGTCAGCGTCACGCCGCCGCCGCCGCACAGCTCGTTGAGGACGTCCAGGTCGGCCGCGCCGGCGCCGGCGTCCAGCAGGGCGCGCTGGCAACACACGGCGGCAAAAAGTCACTTTGTGGTCGAAGCCCAACGGGGAAGAGAAACAGAAGGAAGTCGGCGAGCTTCGACGGCATTCAAAGGGGGCCAAACGGAGGCGGTGCACGAATGCCGCCGAAGCGCCCGTCAGCGAGCCAAACAAAACAAGTTGACAGGTTGGCGTGGGAGCTTTTTTTTCCTTTCTATTCTCTCGAGCGCTTTTCCAACTCGTCCCAAAAAAACAAACCCCTGCAGGGACACTTGCAGAAGGATCGCCGAGCAATCGAGCGGATTGACCTCCAAGGTGCAGCCTGACCTCGACCTTTGACCTCTCCCGCACCGACCTGCTCGTCGGCGGGCTGCGCCGTGCGCTGCCCCCGGTCCGGACGCTCCGTCCAGCTCTCGGCGGCCGACTCCAGAGCCTCCAGGAGGCTGCCGACCTCCCGCAGCGTCTGCAGCTCCTCCTGAGCGCCAACAAATTCAAAAAACAAAAACACCTCCCATCAAGGAAACGTGCTCACGCTCATTTGGGAGCCCCCACGCGACACACTGACAAACACGCGCATGCGGCCGCACGCTGAGCAGATTCATTCTGAAGCGTGCGCTTCGCATATGCGGAAGGACTTCCAAAGCAAAATGGAAACGAAATCCTCCAAAGCGTCCCAGCGCAGTCGTTCGTCCCAGCGCAGTCGTTCGTCCCAGCGCAGTCATGCATTTCGTTTGTTTGGGCAGTCCAAACTCAAGACGATTTATCAAGAACATTTACTTCCAAAAAGGAGCTGAGCAGGTGGAAGTTTCGAGCGGACAAATTGCGATTTTCATTCAGCAGCCATCTGGAATTTCTGCCGCAATTGCGCCCTCCAGTGGCCGCCTTCACTACTGCAGCTCAAGTTCAGCTGCCGTTGCCCAACAAAAACAGAAGCAACGGCGCGCGGGGAACAGAAAACGGTCAGCGGCGAGGACTGATTTGGTGACACAAACGCGGCCGTTTTCGTCGCCAAACGTCCGTTTGCAAAGACGCGCCACCTGCAAGCGGCGTCGCTTGGCGGCCAGCGCGCGTCCCAAGCGCAGGACGGCGCGACACAGCAGCCTGCGCTCCGCTTGGACCAGAGCGGCCGCCGGGGGCTCCAGGCGGCCCATCAGGTCCCGAGAGTCCTCCAGCGCCTCCTGCAGGCGCCGCTGCAAAGCATCCGCGCTCTCCTGCAGCGTCTGAACGGGAACAAGAAGAAAAATTTGCGGCGCTTTCCCCCAAAAGACTTTTTTTGTTTTTTTGCGTCGTTGCGCGTCTTGACTTGAAGTCTGCGTAAATCCTCGTCGAGGTCGCGGGCGCTGCCGCCGGTGGCGGGGACGGAGGCGGCGTCCTTCCTGAGCTGCGTCACGCGCCGCCACAAGATGGCGGCGGCGGAGGCGTGACGCTCCCACGACGTCTGCAGGACGAGGCCGCTCTGCAGCTGCTGCTCCACACCACGACGCGCCTGCGACCAGCTGCGGGACACCAACGCGTGTTACGAGCGTGCACGTGCGTGCGTGCACGTGCGCGCTCGTCACACCTGCAAGTTTGCCTGCGGATGCGCTGCGCGAGCACGTCGGCGGCGTCGGGGTGCACTCGTTGCTCGAGAGCGGCCGCCGTCCGGTGGAGTCGCTCCCACTCGGACTCCGAAGCCTTCATGTCCTCGCAAAGGCTCTGTTGGGGGGGCGGGGGGTCAGGCCCGTGGTGGCGAGCGGCGTCCGCCGGCGGCGCTTACCTGCAGCCCACGGCGGAGGTCCTCGTGGGCCTGCAGCGACAGGCCGGGACCCCGCAGCAGCCGGGCCACGTGGCACGCCCTCACTCGCCTGCGCGCCAGCTCCTCCAGTTGCTCTTCCAGGCCGAGCCGCAGCCGCCGCGTCGTTGACAGCTCGCCGCGGGCCGCCTCGTTCTGGTACACAAGGGGGGGCGGGGGCGGGGGCGGGGTCAGTCACCGGCCAGTCCGCCCGGCGCAAAGCAACTTTGGGAACGCCGGCGGCGGCCCGACTGGCCGGACGTGCGCAACGTGCGGCCACGAACGACTCGACAAGCAAATCCAACGGGAAAACGGCGACATTCCGGAGGCAGCCTTCGCCTCGCGTCGCTCACCAGCCGAGCGAGCTCGTCGCACGCCGCTGCGGATCGCTCGACGAGACGCTCGAAGGCTCCGCCCCCTCCGCCCCCTCGCCGGCCGTGCTGCTCCGCCATCTCTTGCAGCGCAACTCGCCTCTCCCGGATTTGCGTGTCCAAATCCTGATGGGCGCGGAAAGCGCTCGCCGTCACCTTGGACGCGACTTTTGGAAGGCGCTGAAAAAAGATGCGGGTGACTGCAAACCGTGTGGGGGTCGCGCCAAAGGTCAGCCAGGTTGCGGGGCTTCGCGGCCGCGTCCAGTTGCCGCTTCCGCTCCGCCACCCAGGTGGCGACGCGCTGCAGGCGGCTTTCCTGCTCCGTGCTGACCCTCACGTCCTCCTCCAGCTCGCCAATCTGACGACGACAACACAAGCGTTTTGGCGACGTCCTCCTCGCCCCCAGACGAGCCGGACCCCCGCCCCCGCCCGCCGCTGGCACCTACCTGAACGTCGAGAGTGGCTTGCCTCCTCAGCCAGCGCCGGCCGAGGCTTCCCTGCTCCTCCGCCAGCCGGTTGGCATCGTCGCACCCCCGCAGGTCCTCCTCGGCGGCGCGCGGCGGCGCCCAAGGTCGGCCGGCGTAGTCCAGCGTGGCCCCATGCGCCCGCATCTGCGCGCGACACTCCTGACGGAAGACCGGCAGCGCCGCGCGTCACTTTCACGCGCACGTCTCGCTCTCATCGCCGTCTCGGGGAAGCCGCGACGACGCCGGAGGAGAGACGCGACGCCTCGCGAGCCGCCCGTCGACACGCGACAGATGTGCGAGTGAGTCGTCGGGCGGGCCCCCACCTGATGGTACTTGAGAAGCAGTCGGAGGTCGGCGGCGGCGCACGCGTGGGGGTCCACGCGACTCCGGCGCTCTTCCAGTCCAGCCTCCAAGTCGGCGAGCTGCCGCCGCAGCTCCTGGAGCGCGTCGCGCCGGCTCAACGTCGCCATCCACCGCTGGGCGGGGCCCCGGAGCACAAAGAACAGAAAACAGAAAACACGGTCAGTCGCGCAGTCCTCGCCACGAGCTGGAGGCCACGTCAAAAGGGGCTTTGCGGCGGCTCACCCGGTGCAGGGCGCCCTGGAGCGCGGGGGCGTCGGCCAGCAGAGACGACCAGTCGCGCTCCAAGCGCGCCACATCCCGACCACGCTCGGCGCCCTCTCCGGAGTCCGGCCGGGCCCCTCCCATCCCCGCCAGCCGGGAGGCGGCGCCGACCACGGCGGCTTTCAGTCCGTCGCGCTCCTCCAGATCCTCCATCAGCACCTGGGCGTCGGCAAGCAATGAGCGCGGCGCCATTTCTTGCACGCCGTCGGAAATCGGAAGCGCCGTTTGGAGACGTGCGAAGTGTGCGTGTCACGTTTGCCAGGTGGGGCGGGGCCCAAAAGGCAGGCAGGAGGTGGGGGTCAGGGGGAACGTGAGCAATTGGAGTCAAACTCAGAAAACGAAATCCCAAACAAACAAAGTCCAAAGTAGCAAACAAAAAAAGATCAAACAGAACAAAGACGGAAACAAACGTGACAGCAGCAAACAAACGGCAACGAGTGCTCGGGTGGGCGGGACTCCTTTTATGCCACCGATTGCCTAACGAGCAACAGGTGTGCAGCTGCAGGGAAACGCCCCGCAGTGCCACCTGCTGGCCACAAACATGACAGCATGCGCCGCGTTCCGGTCTGCGTTCGACGGCGGCGCTTTGCCGTGCGGCCACCCGGCGCAGGGCGAGTTCATAGTTGGGATGGCTTCGAAAACAGCGGCCATGTTTGGACGCGGCGCGAGTGTCAATCATGTCGCCGCAAGCTCACGCGGCGCCGTTGATGGCGCCCGTTCGCGTGTCGGCGCGGTTCCTATCGAGGCTCGCCGCCTTGGCGCCTCGGCTGACGCCGGCGTCTCGGCACTCACCACAAAGCGCTCGAATTCTTCCCGCCCGCGCTCGCCGTCCGCGGCGGCCGAGCCCGCCAGAAGCCGCCACTTGTCCATCAGCCGCCTGGCCCCGCCCATCCACTCCGTGAGCGCGGCAAAGTCGGACGCAAAACTGTCGGCGGAGACCAAACGGGCAACGTTTAGCACGCGGGCAAAAGGGCCCTCGCGTCACGAAGCCCTTTCGGGTTCTCGTTTGCGAGGACGGGAGAAGGCTTGCGCTTCGCCCGCCGCTCACCCGTCGGCGAGCTCTCTCCTGCTCTGGTCGTCCGCTTTTCGGCGCCGGGACCCTTCCTTCAGTCGCGTCCAGCGAGCCTCCAGGTCCGCGCAGGCCCCGCCCACACCGACGCAGCCGGCCCCGTGCAGCCAAAGCCCCGCCTCCAGCGCGGCGCCCAGCCGCGCCTCCGCGGCGTCCGCGGAGCACGACGCGTCCTGCAAGCGGGTGCCGATGGTGAACTTCGGAAAGGCGGCGCCGCCAGCGGGCGACCGGTCCAAGCGCGTCTGACGTTTGACAACGAGCGCGAGCGGGGGATCCGAAGCGGAAGCGGCGCCTCACCTGGCGGGAGAGCGGCCGGCGCAGGGACGTCTCGGCGCCGGCCAGCAGCGAGCGGCAGCGGGCGGCGTCGTCCTCCCACTCGCTCCACCTCTGCCGCCACAGAAAGTCGCACGAGTGACGGCGGGAAAAAAGGGGGCGGGCGCGGCCTTCGAGCGGCTTTGGGGAAGCCCCACCTGCAAGACTCGCTCCATGCGGACGCCTCGGTCCAGCGCCCGCGCCTGCAGGGAGAGCGCCTCTGCGCGCAGGGCGCGCGTGGCCTCCTCCCACCCGCGGGGGGCGCCCTCGGGCAGCCTCTGGCCCAGGAAGAGCAGGGCGTGCAGGCGCTGCTGCAGGAAGCCGAAGAACTCCTGCGGGAGGGAAAAGGAGGAGGGGCCGCTTTGCTCTGCTGAGTCGCCAACGCGAGTGCTGACCAATCGCTCAAAAAAAGCAAACGTGGTCTTCCAGATTGAGCGCGACCTCTGCGACCTCTGCACGCTGCAGTGGAAGCACGTGTGGCCAAAGCCCGACTGGGCAGCGCGTTGACGCCTCGTTGCGGCGTGCGCACGTACTCGAGCGCAACAAAACAACCGCGGCTGCGTCCAAAGTGCTGGACAGAAAAAAACAGTCGGACAGCAACGACCTTGGTTAGCTTCGTTGTCGGCACCTCTGATAGCGTCCGGTCCGCAGACCTGAAGCGCCGAGCGGGTGCGGGGGGCCCGAGAGATGAGGTGAGGCGGGGCCCTTCAACATTTGAAAGCTAATCGGACTCTTGAAAACAACCGTGAAATGTAGCGAAATGACGCCAGCGAGAAGGAAGTGATGAGGCGAGCGGCATTTTGGAGCAACTGGAAACGCGGAATGGAGGATTGGCTGACTCCAAAGTGAAGTCAGGATGATTGATGAGCTCAAAATATCGAGGGAGCCAGAGAAGGGGTGCTGAAGCAACACACACACACACACACACACGCCGAGCGCGCACTGACCGCGTGGGCGTGGACTTGCCCCCGCAGCTCGCTCCTGCAGCCGAGCCGCGTTGGGCGCTCCAAGCGTTGTCGTCCCGCCGCCAGCAGACGGCGCAGGCTGCCGGCCAGATGCTGGCAGTGCCGCAGTGCGTGCTCGCCGCCCCTCGGACCTCGCTCGTCCTCGTCCTCGTCCTACGTGCGGCGTCACAAAAGGACAGTCGGCGTCAGCCTTTCCGTTTGTGGCGCTTGGCCTTTTCCGCTCTCTCGATGGCCACGCCGGCCGGTCGCCAATTTGCAAGCGTCCGTTTTCGCCGCTACTCCAGCTCTCTCTCTTTTTGCGCTGTGACGTCTTGCCGCTGTGGCTACCTGAGAAGGCGGCGGGCTCCCGCAGTCGTCTTCCGGCTCCAAGAAGCCGCTGGCGAGCGTGGCTTCGTCTTCGGGCGGACACCCCCTGCAGGGGCAAACGGTCAGAAACGCGTCCGCGGCTGCCACCAAAAGGGCCCAACAGGCGAACGCCACCGGCGGCGACCACGAGGGGCCGAGTCGCAGACGCTTTCCAAGGCCCGCCGACGGCGAGGAGACGCGACGGTACGAGGATGACATTGGGCGTTACCGTGGCGACGGCGGCAGCTCTTCGTCTCCTGGGCCCGACGAGACCGTCGGCGTCGAAGCTCGCCGCTCGCTCGGCTGCTGCTGCGACTCCTGAACAAACAAAAGTGGATCGACGTCTTTACACTTGACGGCGGCGAGCGCTCTCCCAAAGTGGGACGTCATGTCCCCCCCAGCAACCGCCCGAAGACGGCCGGGATAGGCTCCGCCCCGCTCGCGACCAGTCACTAAATGGCACAAAGAGTCATTTAGTGACGACATTAGTTGTTGGGCGGTAAATGACGTTCAAAGTCAGTCTCTAATCTGAAATACGTCACGTTGCGCACAAAGCAGGAAAAAGGACTGCTTCGTAACGCAACAGAGCAACGTGAATAAGTGGATCCCCGAAGTAGCAGACACTGATCGGGCAATTGTCACAAAATAATATTTATTACAAACACAAAACTCCGCCTAATAAAAAACAGAAAACGCTGGTGAAAACGAGAACCAGGAAATAATGTCATGTGAAAAATAAAGCGCTTGCAAAAAACGGCAAGGAAAAAATAAGACACTTTCTATTTAAAGTACGCGTTCTCAATAACCCTACTGGGATGACGACAAAGTCACAAAACAACGATCGGATTTGATTAATCCTACCGAGCATGGGCAATAGCAGTGGCACGGCATGCAATACTCCGGCAATGAGTAGACAGCCGGAGCGTCTAGATAAAGCAGGTGTCATCATTGAAATAAATAGGCAGCAGGTGTGTAGGCAGAAGAAATGAACGCCTGCCACCTGCTGCCCATTACGGAACATGACAGAAATATGTCAAATATGTGCTGCCTTCTTCGCTTGAGTTGAGTCCAGGGGTGTCCAAAGGGGGTCCTCGCTGTCACGATCCGGACCAGCCAAATTAAGTTTGGATCCCAAAAGTGCAGATGACAACAAGGTCTCGTAGCAAAAGTGTTTTCATACAAAACATTGGCTGGCACCGACAAAGTCGTCACATCACGCGCCGGTCAAAACGAGGAGCAGGAAGCACAAAACCGAAGAACAAAAAGCGCTTGCACAAAAGGCAAGAGAGCAAAACAAGGGCCCAGAATACAAACCAAAAAACAAGGAATCAACCACGTGCAAGAAAAAGCCCAAACCCAAAACAAAGCCATGCTTACAAAATGGTAGCGAGAGTTGAAAAAGCGACGAGATCGATGGCAAAACGGGTCTACGAGCATGCGAGCGGCAAGGCCTAAACGAGACCGCGGCAAGAGGGGGAGCGCAGGAGCCTCCTGAAATCCAGAGAGAGCCCTCAGGAATGCATTGGCAGCAGGCGTGCAGCCACAAGTCCGCTCACGCCACCTGCTGGCCACACCCAAAACGGAACCGTGACACTCGCGGGCCGCCGCCGTCCTGCCCGCCTGCCCGCCGGCCTGTTTGGCGGCTCCCCCAGGAGCAACACAGCTGATTGGAAGAATCAGGTTGTTCTCAGGCCGCCTCAGAGGCAGCTGCTGAGCTCATCGTCCCAATCAGGTGTGTTGCAGCCAAGTGGGGGGGGGCTGCAAAACAGGCAGGACGGAGGTGGCGTGAGCGGACTTGTGGGCGCACGCCTGCTGTTGAGGAGCCTTCTGCTGTCACCTGTTGTCGGAGTATTCTGGATGGCCTTGCTGCGAGCCAGCAAAGTGTCTAGCGCCCCCCCCCACCCCCCACGGCGCACCAGCTGTACCTCGGTCTCCGTCGGCTGCTTGTGCCGCAGAAGGTTCCGGAAGTGGAACGGCTGCGCCTCGACGGTCTCGAGTTTGGGCCAAAGTCCCTCGGTCGCCGTCTCCTCCGCCTCCTGTCGCGCGGCCTCTTCGCCCTCGGCCCCTTCTCGAGTGCCGCCGTCCTCGGGCGGGCGCACGGGGGGTCGGCGGCGGCGGCCCGACTCCGACAGCAAGCGCACCTTGCGCTCCGGCTCCGACGGCGGCTCCTGAAGCCACCAAACGAAACCCTGACGTCACGACCTTGCAACCATGCGACGCCACGTGACGTTTGCGCGGCCACGTGATGTGCAACGTGCGCAGAAGGCGCTTAATCTGAGGGCCGGTTGGACGGCCACCAGTGGGTAACGGAGCAGTCCGGGCATATTGGCGACGGGCTCTTGTACTCAACGGCGTCGCCCACGTAACCGGATTTTCTTGGCAACGTCCGCCGACGTGGGCGCGGCCTACCTGGCAGGCGACCAGCTGCGGCGCCGCTTGGCCGTCGTCAGTCCCAACCTCTGACGCGTTCGGCTCGCCGGCCGCCGGACCGGGTCGAGCCGCCTCCGCCCGCAGCGGCGGCGCGTCTCCGTCCCCGAGCGCGTCCTGCGCACACGCAAAGCAAGGCGACGCCTGATGCGGGTGACGAGAAGGTGAACTGCTTCCGGCTTGCGGTCCGAGGCGGAGTCGACCCCCCCCAAACAAAAATAAGACGCATCCAAGTTTCCCGAGTGTGAGCGCGTGCGGTGACCAAAGCCTCACCCGCTCTGACGCTCAAAACAAACACGAGGGAAAAACGGACGAAAGTTCGTCCCCCTGAAGGAAGTCAAATAAAAAGTCATCAGCAAACGCGTTTGTCACGTTGCCGTTCCGCTGATGTTTTCCGTAGTAAAAAAAAAACAAAAAAAACGTCCGAACAGAAGCCGATGCCCGGCTAAAACGCCGTTGGGGCGATTTGATTGAAGCAGTGCGTAATGTCTCCCTCTTGTGGTCGTGAGAGAAATCGCTGACCTCTGACCTTACACGTTCGATTGAGCGCACGCTCCAAGTTGACGCGCTTATGACGATGACAACATTGACATCTGCTGGCCAGGGTGACAAAGTACAAATAAAACGCGTTCTCCTGGAGACGCGCCATTTCAGTTTGGAGTCCAGCTAAACTGTCGATCCCCCCCCCCCCCTCCCACTCCATGAATTTCCATCCCGACATCTGTCAGAAAGTTGGCAAAACCAGCAGCAGCAGTAATTGAGTGAGAAAAAAAAAAACATTCAATGAAAGCCACAAAGCTGGTTTAGTTGTCCACCTTGTGATGTTACGGGCGCGTTCCATTTCAGAGCTTGTCCAAGCAAATGTGTGAGTGTTATTGGGTTATTTGGTCCCGCCCACGAGGAGCAAAGAGAGAGACAGGAAGAGACTCGAGAGGTGATCAATGTTACTGGTTTATTGGCACCCGAGTACACGGCGAGAGGGCGGCAAGACGTCACTCGTGCACACCTTGTGAGACTTCATGCCGGCAGGTGAACAACGACAACAACAACAACCCCCCCGCGCGGCCACTTCCACAAACGGGAACGCTTGGCTCACCCCTCGCCGGCGGTCAGTCCAAGAGTAAACGCGTCGAGGAGCGACAGCGACGCTGAAACGTCATCGCGCCGACTTTCGATCACGCTTGCACGGCGTTGAAACGCAAACGGCCGATTAGCATATTAGCAAACAAGGTCAGAAAATGCAGCGCGCGTGGCGGCCTCCCCGGCGAGCCCCAAACTAAATCAGAACAAAGCCGGCCCGTGCGGGACGCCCGCTAGCATGCTCAAGTCATCGCGCTCCAGCTTGATTCCGCCCCCCACGAGCCGATGCCCTCGCCGCCCAAACGCGACAAAGCCGTCGCGTCCATTTGGTGGAAGCAAGGGCCGCCAAAAACGTTGGGAGTGCGACGGCGTCGGCTCCACCGCGAATCGCTTCCATCTCGCGTTTCGCCAAAACCATTCAGACGAAAAACAGGGCGAATGACGCCGACATGCAAATACAAGTTTTTTTTTCCTTCTTCGGGGAATGGGACGGCGTTATTTACACTTTGACACGCATCATCCGATGAAGGACGACGACCGCTTGTGGCGCTTTCAGCGGCGGCGAGGTCGTTGCTGGTCCAACAGTCCCGGCGCGACTCGGGTGGGTTCCCGGCGTGTCTCGCTGCCATCTTAAAAGTTGCGGGCTGTGCTCATCGTCCTTTGGTCGCCGCCGCAGCTCCAGCTTGGCCTCCAAACCCCCCCGCTGACTTTGGTCGGCGGGGCCTTAGCCAAGGGCAAGGCGGCCTTTGCGACTCGGGATCGCGCGGCCTCGACAAGACTTTTGACGGCTAGCACAGCAAACATCTCTGCTGCGAAGCGGCCGCGCTTTTGGAGGCCCAAGCGGGGGCGGGGGCGGAGGTGGAGGCGGAGGTGTTTACCGTGCGACCGCTGTCGTTGGGACGCCCGGGGGGACACTCGGGGGCGGCTGGCAAATCCTCCGAGGAAGTCTGCTCGGTGCCATCGGAAGCCTAAACAAAGCAAGCAGCCGGGTGAGCGCGTGCAAAAGCGTGCGCTGCTCGTCCCTTTCATGGGGCGGCCGGGGGGGGCATAAAAAAGAAATTCTAAGGGAAAAAAATGCAAACGGGGCATTAAAGGCCCCAAAAAAGAAAGCAAAATAGGACTGCAGGGGGGAGTGGCCAAGGGCGGAGGGGGAGGGGCCAAGGGCGGCCCGCCCGTCGGGTAGCGTGCGGTGCAAAGGCCATTCGGGGAGAAGCGCCGGAGAGACTCAAGAAGAAAACGGAGGAGGAGGAGGGGGGAGGAATTGCGATGGTCTTGCGTCTTCTTTGGTTACCTGTGGCCAAGCCCCCCCCGGCAAAGCAGCCCAGAGCCACCACAGAAGCCCCGCGGCGCCCGCCGCCGCTTCCCGCGCCCGGCCTGCGCTTTCCCGGCGGCCTCCGCCTCGCCCCGGTTGCCGTCGTCGCGCCCCGGCTGTGGAGACAAGACGCACGGGCTCCCAAATGCTCGCCGGCAAAAGGGAACGCGGCCAAACGGCAAAAGTCAGCGCCGCCCGTTGCCGCGGAGACCGACGACGAGGCCTTGAAGGCAACGCAGCTCGCGGGTTAGCGGCGATGCGTGTCGCCGAGCCGTTGGAAGCCTCTTTGATTGCGCAACGTGCGTGCGTGCGTGTGTTCCGGAAGGGCAAGCGTTTCCAAAACGCCACAAAAAGCGCCTGAGCCCGTTGGAAGCAAGGTCGGTGAAGAGAAGGAAAAGGAAAAGGAAAAAGATTCATCAAGAAAATGGGGGGAAAAAACCCCCCCAAAACTGGAGGGGAATGTCCTTTGTTTTGGTTTTGCTCAATTGCTTTTGAAATTCTTCAACAGAGTGATTTTTGGTTTCATTTTGCCCAACAAATGCTTCATCTATCGAATGATCGATCCATCGATGGATGGATAGACGAGAACGAAGCATCCCTTCGCACCAAAACCACTTCCGCCACAACGACAACAACTCTTTCATCCTTCCCATCTTCCTCTTCGACACGAGCCTGCTTTCTTTTCCGCCTGACGCCGGCGATATATGGCAGCAATTTTCGAACACGCACGCATATGTTAAACCTCTTTCAAAATGGCCGCCCGCTAGCGCCTTGACCAATGCCGTGCGCTCACCCTGGACGGCGGAACAACGAGGCACCCGATGCTGACCGGCAATCGCATACAACCCGCAAATAAAGGACAAGAAAAAACAAACAACCCCAATGCGAACACCCGCAGCATGGAGGCTAAATAACGACTTGGGCGAGGCCCCCCCCCCCTTACCGGCATGCCGTCGGCCTTCTGCTCAGGCGCGGCCGTGTCCGGCATCTCCGGCGAGGCCCCGGCGCGTTGCGGCGCGTCATCCTCCGCGGGGGCGCGGTCCGCCTGAGCGTCGACAGGACGGCGGCTCGTTCCGTCGGACTGGCGAGAAGGAGAACAAGAAGGGCTCCGGCGGCTCACCCGGCCGTCTTCGGAGCCGCCGGCCGGCCGCGGCGGCGTTGGGGATGGCGCCCGCCCACATTTGGCTTTGCGGCTGCCGACCTTCTGCAACGAGAGCGACACATGCGGTGACTCTGCGGCGCCCCCCCGAGTACCGGAGCGCCCAACCTGGTCCAGGTCCAGCAGCCGGGTTTGGAGCCGATCGGCGAGGCCGAAGACGGTCAAGGTCTGGTCCGCCTTCTCCGGAAGTCGCAGGCCCGCTCCGGCTTTCTGGATGCGGGCGACGGCGCTCCCGGCGCGGCGGATCCTCCGCTGCAGCGTCTGCGTGCGGCCAGAGCGCTCTTGAGTCCCCGAGGGCGCCATGGCGGCCTTCGCCGAGGACGTAAACCGCGCGGCCTCACCTCCAGGCGCTCCTCCTCGGGGCCCGACGACGTCTCCGGGGAACGCAAGGCGCTCTCCACGTCGGCCACGTCCTTCTCCACCTCGGCGGCTTCGGTCTCCATCGCCTTCACCTCCTTGGGAGCGGCGACACGACACGACACGACACCACGCCAGGGCGTCTCCGTGGGCGAGGCAAAGACCCGTGACGGAGAAAGCGTACCCGAGGAGGACTCACGGCGGCGGCGCGCTCCACTCGAGCCAAAGGTTCGGCCAGGCCGCTCTGAACGTCCGCCAGTTGCCGGTCGGCTTCCGCCAGCTGCTCCGCGAGAGCCGAGACCTCGGCCGCGTCCGCCATCCGCTCCAGGACGCCGGAGAAGGCCCCCAAGGTCGTTCGGATCTGCGCCGCGTCCTTCAGCAGCGTCTGCGACGTCACCGCACAAAAAGGGGGAGGGAGGGAGACGTCCTCCTGTGACGCTGCAAGCGGGAGGGGCGGGGTCTCACTGGGCGGCCGCCGCTGACCTGCAGAGCTCCGGCGTGCTCGCTCAGACAAGCGGAGGTGGCGTACGTGCGGGGGGCGGCCAGCCACGACCGCGATTCCAGCATCCAGCGCCGGGAGCTGCTCATCATCTCCCGATGCTCCTCCAGCCACGCCTGCGTCTGCGCACGGAGCGACCGTCAAAGGGCCGCCTCCAGCTCGCAGACGCGGCGAACGGAGCCGCGCTCCACGAAGCCTTTCGGGCATCTGCGGCCTCCGGGAGCCGCGCTCACCTCCCGGGCGCGTTGGGCGTCCGCCGCGTCGCAAGTCGGGCCCCGCGGCCTCTCCTGCGCCGACCCCGGGCCGGCTTGCGCCTCCTCCAGCGGGTCGGCTTCGCTCTCTCTCTGCGCGGCCTCTTCAAGCTGGAACGTCAAAAGGGGCACCGAGCTAAAAATGTCGCCTTCAACTCATTTGACTGCCGCTCGTTTTGTCTCCGAGTGGGCGAGCCGCCGCGGGCCGTTTTTCACTCGTACGTGAAGGCCGACGCAAAAAAGGATCGCCACAGGGACGTTTGGACCTCCGAGCACTCTTCAGTCGGCAGCAGCTGACCACGTTTCTCGACAACGTGCGCGTTGCTGCCACTATTTCCCGCTAAGCAGCTTCATCATTGGCGTTCCGACGCCATCTAGTGGCGGTTGTTGGCCGCAACCGTTTATCGCCAATAAAGGCGCACCCGACTCTCGTTGCCGAGCACTTTTAGAGGAGCGCGTGTACAAGACGCGTTTTGGAAGCTCTGTGGAGCCATTTTGGGAGAAGACAAGAGTGCTGAGGACCCAGCGTGGGAGGCAAGTTGATTTCGGCCAAGTTTAGCGTCTGATGGGTGTCAGCCCACCAGGGTCGTGTGGAGTTTGCTCCAAGATCTGCTTGTGAAAGGATGCATCATTTGCAGCACAGCTTTCACTTTGCTGCATTTGCGCCCCCTCAAATCTCTCCACTTTTGTGGATGCCCCACCCCCCCTCAAAAGGGGACCCAGATGAGCGCCGTTTGTTCACCTTGGCCCCGACCCGCTCCAGAGCCTTTTGGACCTCCCGCAGTCGGCCGTGGATCTCGGCCGGGACGGCGTTGGATTGCGGGTCCTTTGCCTTCAGCCTCTCGCCCACGGCGAGCACGAGCGCCTTGCGGACGCGCCACTGGCTGCGGAGGGCCTGAAGGGGGGCGGACGGGACGCAAGGCGCAAAGCATTTGCTCCGCTGTCCAAACTGAACTCGTTGGCCGGCGAGCGAGCGGTCGTACCTCCGCTTGTGCCGCGCCGCCGCCGCCGGGCTCCGCCTCCGACAAAAGTCCGTCGGCCGCCGCCAACCACAGGCCAGCCTCCTGCAGCTGCTGCTGCGCGTCTTCCTTCTCCTCCAGCTCCGACTCGACCCGCTCCAAACCTTCTCGGCTCCTCTGCTGGACCCTGAGGGGCGGGGCAAATCCTTTTGCGCCAGTTTCCATCAAAGGGAGCAGGCCATTATTCGCGCCGCCCGCTTACCCGCTGTGGGCGTCCCGCGCGGCTCGCAGCTGCCGGGCGAGGGGCGTCGCCGCCGCCTGCTCCGCGTCGACGGGGACGCCGAGCAGCGCGGCCACGCGCGATTCCAGGGCGCGGGCGCGTCGCCTTCGCAGTCCAGGCCGTCCCGGTGTTGTTGCCAGCGCCGCCGCAGCTCGGCCAGTTCTTCGGCGGAGGCCGTCGACGGGGCGGGCTCGGGGAGCTCCTCCTCCGCCCGCCGCAGCGCGGCGGCGGCGACGCCCACCTGGGAAGCCAAAGCGGAGCGCTGAGACGGCCGCCCGATGCGAGCGCCGCGTCGGGGGTGGGCTCAAAGGACGCCCGCGCGGGGACTCACGTCGCGGGTGAGCCGGTCCCACTCGACGAGCTCGCGCTGGAGTCGGGCCGTCAGCCGCTGCGAGCAAAGGCGCAGCTCGGTCACGCGCGTCCAGGCGGCGACGGCGGCCGTCTGGCGGGGCCCTCGGCACCTCTGCCGCGGGCAGCGCTCCTCCTCCTCCTCCTCCGTCTCCTCCAGGCGCTCCTGAGCGCGGTCCAGATCCTCCCGCAGAACCTGCCAACAGAGCGGCGCGGGCGGTCAGGTCCGAGTCGCCTCGCCGCGTTGGCCGGCGCCGCCGCGCCTACTTGAAGCTTCTGCAGCCCCTCGGCGCAGTCGGCCGCAGAACGGAGCTCGCGAGAGACAAGGTCCTCCAGGCCGGCCTGGGCTTCCGTCACACTCTGACGGATTTCTTGGTGGCGCTTGCTGTACTTGCTGTTGCTTTCCGCACAGCTGCGCGGCAAACGTTTCGTCAGCTAAGCGCCAACAACGACACCCTCGTGCGCGTGCGAACGAACGAACGTCCAACCTGCTGAGCTTCTCCAGTTGAAGGTAGCCCATTGCTTTCAGCGCCGACATCCTGACGAGGAGCCGGCTCACCGTCCGCTCTCGGAGACGCTCCACCTGCGGGGGGGACAGCGAAGGATGCAGGACAACCCGGCTCAGCCGGTCCACGTGGGTCTGGAACCCGTCCTCCAGCGCGGCCAGGATCCGCCGGGTCTCCTCCAGCTTTTCGCCGCAGGCTCCGGCCAGAGCGGGAGGGGGCAGCAGGGAGCCCTCGGCGTCGCTCAGGAACTGCAGCGCTCGCTTGACGGCGCCGGCGTAGTTGCTCAGTGAGGTCCTCGCGTCGCTAATGCTGTCCTGGAACACAAACGGGGGCACGGCGGCGAATGGGACGCTCAACATGAGTGGACAAAACGGACCGGAGACAATGAAAAGTCGTCGGGGTGATGTCCGAGCGTGCTCGTCAAGGTGAGCGAAACAAAAAGGCAGCCGACGCCCACTTGCCATTTGCGAGTCACATTCCCGCAGAACGCCCTCCTTCAAGTCTTCAAGCTCCGCCCACTGGCTCCCTTCCTCGCCCGCCGTCCGGTCCCGCAGAAGCTGCAGCGCTCGGGCCCGCGACTCCACGGCCATTTTCAAAAAGAGCCTTTTGCGGAATTCCTCGTCCACGCCGGCTTGGTCGGGCGTCATCGGCGCGGGGCTGCGGAGCTCCCGGCGAGCGTCCCGCAGGAACGCGCGCAGATGGGCGCTCTCCGAGTCGAGACGCAGCTCCGGAACCAGGAGGCGCTCGACGGCGCCCAGATTGTGCAGGGCTTGCAGCCATGACTTTTCCAAGCTCTCCCGGGCACGCCCGAGCCTCTGCTGCTCCGAGCGCAGCCGAGCGGGGTCCGCGTCGGCGGAGATCGCCCGCAGCTGAGCGCCGGCCTCCCCGCAGAGCCTTTTCATCAGCGGCAAGCGAAACAGAAGCTTTGGAAGGTCTTGTAGCGCTCCTCCAGCGGTCCGCCGTCGTCGCTCCCACCCAGCTGTCGCTCGACGGCCTCGCAGAGGCCCTCGACGTTCCGCCTCATGCGCAGGTACTTTTGGTGCTCTCGGGCCTCGCGTCGCGCCGCCGTTAGTTTGTGATGAAGCTTGGCCGCGAGCGAGTACAACTCGGCGCTCTCCTCGGGCCGAACGCGGGGCTGGAGCAGGTCGATGTTGGACGCCTGCTCCAGCAGCGAAGCCTCCAAAGCGCGCAGGGATTCGGCGCTGACGGGGAAGCGCAGGCGGTCCAGCTGCGCCCGCGCCTGCGCCAGGCTTCGCTCAACAGCAAGAAGCTCCGCCCGCTCGCCGTCGGCGGCGCGGACGCGCCGCTCCGACTCGTTCCTCTTGGCGCTTAGGCGCAGGACCAGGCCGTCGACGTCTTCCCGGAGGTCGGCGAGCTTGTCGAAAAGCCGGCAGTCGTCGTCGACGCCGAGCTCGGCGCCGACGTCCCTGCTCTGCGCCAGCAGCGCCTCGCAGGCGGCGGACCGCTCCCGCGCCTCGCCAAGCGACGCCTCCAGCTCCCGCCCGCCGCCATCGGCCGCCAATTCCGTCCGACGGCCTCCGCCGCCTCCCTGCGCCAGCGCGCCCCAGCCAGGAATCGAGCCCCGCAAGGCGCCGCCACAGGTCTTCTCGAAGCCGCAGCCCCGAGCGGACCTCGGCCTCGGCCTCGGCCAGCGCGGCCGCGACCGACTGGGCGCGTTCCTCGACAAGCTCCAGCACGGCGCGCGCGGCGGCCATTTCCTCCGTCCGCTCCAGCCGCGGCAGCAGTTCCGTCGCCGCCGCCGCCGCTCGGGTCTCCAGTCGCCCCCGTTCGGCCTCCAGGCGGCGCCGCAGTTTTGGATGGCCCCCAGCCGCCGGTGGACGTCCTCGGGGAGCAGGGGCAGCCCGCGGCGCTCGCCCTCCGCGGCGCTCTCCATGCGCTGAGCCCACGAGAGGCCGTCAAGCCCCAACGCCACGATTTCCTTGGCGGCGGGGGGGCCGCCGCGGTGGATCCGCGAGGCCGTCCACTGCTCCGTCAGACAAAGCTGGTCCTTGACGTTGAGGAGCGCTTTGGTGATCTGGCCCCGTTCTTCGGGCCACAAGCCGGAGGGCAGGGCCTCCGAGGCGTCCTCCAGATGGCGACACTTGAGGCGGGCGGCCCCGACCTCGGCGTGCGCCGCCAACAGCCGCTTGGCCTTGCGGCAATCCGGCGGGGAGCCTTGGGGGGCTTGGGCTTCCACCTCCTGACTGACGGACTCCAGGCGTCCGCGCAGGTAGGCCAGCTCCAGCAAGAGGCGGCCGCAGGCGCGGGACTGGGCGTCGGCACGATGCCGGGCCTTTTCCGCCGCCCTCTCCAGCTGGCTCCACTCCCGCCGTCGGGCCTCCAGCGCGTTTGCGGCGGCCGCCCGGTGAGCGCGGCCCAGAAGAGGCCGCAGCTCGGCGTGGACGGCCTGCAGGTCGTCGAGGACGCGGCGCTGCTCCTCAAGAACGCCCTTGGCGGACTCGAGGCGCTCCGTTTCTTCCTGGCAGCTCTCTGCTGGGGAACTGCGGAAAAAAAACAAAAACAGTTGAGTCCACAACGTTGACGGTGCGACAAATCCACTTTGGCGGCCCGCTTGACGGGAGCCGCACTGAATATGGTCTGCGTTGTGGTTGTTGTTGTTTTTGTTGCGCTCGTTCAATGGTGTGCATTTTGCTTGGCCGCAGCGCGTTCTGCCGTCTTCTTTGGTGGACGCTGGCGATTGCGGCTCCGCCCCTGCGTGCAGCCTTGCCTCCCGCCCTCTTTTGTTCCTTTCTCTCTCTCGTCTTTCTTCCGCGCCCGTCGAGCTTTGACGTGCTTCCCTTCCGCCGGGCAGCGAGCCGCTTGGCTTTGTCCCGTCGCGCGTGTTTACGTCCCCACGACCAGCCGCTTTCTTTGTCGGGCTTACTTTCATCTTTGCTTTCGCCTGGTCTGACACGAGGTGATTGTTTTCCTTATCGGAGTGTCTTGCTTCCCGTCTCGGCTCTGCCTCTCGACCGGCGTTTTCGCCGCTAACGCCGTCGGCGTGGTTTTCCGTTTCTGCTTCGATCATCATCGCTTACGTCATCGCTTACATCGTGAATTGATGAGAACGCCGTTTGGTGCTCTTGTTTCTCTGGCTCGCCGACCGATATTCAGCGCGCTCGTTTGGGACAAAATGCGAGTGACGCCTCACTTCCCGTTCATCGCCGTGGGAAAAACACCAGCGAGACGGCCGCGCTGGGCCGCAGAGAGCCACGCTGGCCTCGCGCGGTTTGCAGCCGTTTCTTTGCACGGATCCGAAAGGAGAAAACTGTCCGCGAGCCACGGCAGGCGCCGGCACGCAAGGAACTTGCGGAACTTACAGCCCGGCCGCGTCCAGTTGAGCTGCCAGACTTTCCAAGGCGGTCTTGGCCTTGAGGTTCCGCCCGCAGAAGTCCCGCACAACCTGAAGCTGCTCCACTTTGTCTCGGACGACGGCGGCGGCCTCCCGAGCGGCGGCGCTCCAGCGCTCCTCAGACCCGCCGGCGTCGGCGTCCCTTTGCAGCAGCAGCAGCGCGTCCCGACACTTCTGCGCTCGGGGAGGCAAAACGGGGCCGGCGTTCATGTCCACAAGCATTTCCACTCGCTCGCTCGCGCGCGCGTTTCGGGTCTCACCTCGGCCTCCTCCACGCGCCGCCTCATCGGGGCGAGCTGCAGCTGGGCCGGGCGATTCTTACAGCCGAGGAGGTCCGACAGGAGGCCGCACAGGAGAGCGTCCGGGTCGCTGCCGGGGGGGCCCGTCAGCTCCGCCAGATCATCCCGGCAGGCGTCCTAAAGCCAGACGGGTTGCGGAGCGTCAAGAAACGCCGCCGTCCCTTCCCCTTTAGCCAATGAAATGCCGCGTACCTCGTCGCCGAGCTCGCCGTCCGCGTCCGCCTTGAGTTGATGGAAGATGTCTGCCAAGCGCGACCTTCCGGGCGCGTCGTTCTCCAAATCAGCTTGGCGCTGGCCAACGGCGCTCGCCGCGTGGCAAACCTCAATTTGCGTTTCCCTTTGCGCCAACGTGCCGCCTGCGGGACTCTCAGCTTGGTCTTCGGTCGCACCCTCGTTGCGGTCTTCCGAGCGGGCCCGAGTGGGCGCGCCAGGGTCCGGCTGCGGGGGGGCTGGGGCGAGGCCGTCCGCAGGCGTCTTCATCCAGGACTGCGCGGGCGCGACGTGGCCTGGGTCGAGTGTTATCTCAATCTGGACGGGCGCTTCCTGGCTCGATTCCTGCTTTGGGATTCCTCCGTGTTCAAGAAGACCGGCGTGGCTCCAAAGCGGCGCTTTTGGACTTTCCGGGGCGGAGTCGACGAGCCGCGGCACCTTCTCGTTTTGGTCTTTCTCGGTGACGCTTGGCTGATCTGGTTCCAAAGCGACGCCGGCAAGGCGTTGCGCCGCATCGTGACGTCTCGCCGTGCCGGCATCTGGCTTCTGGCCCGGCGACACGTGGCCTGCGGCTTCCTCTCCCTCCTCGGTTCCTGTTCCGAGCTTGTTTTCCTCCTCCGCACGCGCTCTTATCTCGACGTCGAGACGCACATCAGGCCCCATGCGGATCGTCACGGCAGCATCTTGCAAAGCGCCTGCCGACGCGGAGGCTGCGCGCTCCTCTGCGCCAGTCCGAGTTTCCCGCTCGACTTCCACGGCGGTCGCACTCCGACCGGCCCTTTCCCCGGCCCGCTCACACAATACGATTTCGATCAACTCGGTGGCAGAAACCGCCGCAGGCTCCCCTTGGCCCGAGTCTTTGCGTTGGGCGGGGCTTACGGCGCAAAAGGTTTCGTCCGCGCCTTCGTGCCGCGAATTCAACGAGGCTGCGCTCTGGCGGGCCGCGTCTGCAAGCGCAGATCTTCTTCCCAGGTCGGCGCGGTCATCATCATCGGCGGCAACCTCCGGCGGGACCTCGCGGTCTTTGGCGCGGCGGTCTTCCTCTTGTGGATTCCAGCGGTTCTGACGCCACGACGGCTTCCGTCGTCGGCCCGGCTGAGATCACTTGGGGAACGTTCTGAGCTTCTGACAGACGTTCCTCGCCGGCTTCTTCTGGAATGGTTTGCTCCTCCCCTTTCGGAGGCTCGTCAGCGGCCTTTGACCTCTTGGACTTTCTTTTGGGCGGCGCCGGCTTTGCATCCCCAACGGCAGCGGTCGACTCTTTGCCTTCGCCCACGGCGGGATGCGGCCGGGTGGCAACGAAGGCCACGCGCTGCTTTTTGGACTTTCTCCGGGTGGACGTTTTTGGAGGCTGCGGCGAAATGCTGCGACTCTTTGCAGCCGCTTCTTGTCCAAATCCCACGACGGAGCGCCGCAGGTGATGGGGTCGGTCTTCCGTTTTCGACGGGCCCTTTTCCACGATTCCCGGGGGGGCGGATGGGGCCTTTGACTTCCTCTTGGGCGGCTGCGGAGTCGCCGGCGGACTTTGGTGGCGACACTGCGCCGGCGCTCGCTCGGCCCCTGCGGCGTCTTGGAAATCAAGCGTGGGGGCCTCGGCTTTCCTTCTGGGCAGGGGCTCTCCTTCAACTGGCGGCGCCGAGGAGGTTTTGCCGCCGCGGACCTCGGAGAGTAAGCGGGCATCTTTGGCCGCCGATTCGATCACGTCTGCGACGAAAGCCTCCACGCCGGCGACGCCTTTGCTCGCTTCCTCGCAAATTCTCTGTCGGCCGCCATCTTGAGGTTCTTCCTCGACGGAAGGTTCTTCCGCGCGAGACTCTTCTTGCCGCACCCCCGGCGGCTCGTCTTTTTCTGCCACTCGGGGGGCCAACGTCAGACTTTTGGACTTGTTTGCGGGCGTCGAGATCTCGCCTTCCTCCGCTTGCGTCGCCGAGGACGCCGCCCTGCTTTCCGGCTGCAGCCGATCTCCGCGCGATGGAAAATCCCTCAGAGCGGACTGGATGAGCCCCGTGACAAACTCGTCGACCAGCGCGGCTTCCGCACTTGGAGGGTCTCGTCTGGCTTGGTCATCTTGACGCTCGCCCTCGTCGTCTTCCGCGGCAGGCTCGTCTTTTGCCGGCGCGGGCTCCCCTTCGGGCCGCCGCGGCGTCAGCGCCACACTTTGGGATCTTCTCGCGGGTGACGAGAGATCGCCTTCGTCCGCGAGAACTTGAGCCGACTCGTCTTTGCTCATCATCGCCGGCTCTCTTGGCGGCGGTTGTGGAGCGAACTTGACACTCTTGGACTTTCTGGCGGGCGCTGAAATCTTCGTGGCGTCCTCCACGACAGCCGCTTCGGAGATTTCTCCATGGGATGGCAAGTCGAGCTCTCTCCCGGCAGACTCGATAATTTCCGCGACAAACCGGGCAACTTGGGCGTGCAGATCCGCCGTCCGCGTGTCCGCCGCAGAAACGTCTTGCCCGACCGCGGGCACTTCCTCCGCGGAAGGTTTGTTTTTCCGCGGCGGTGCGACCGAAGGCGGCTTCGCCTCGTCAGGTTGGAGCTCCACAACGTCGGCTGTTGCGTCACTCTGCACGCCGAGTTCCTGCGTGAAGAAAACATTTGTGATTTGGGAAGTCGCACTGGCGTGTCCACGAACAGTTTGAGAACTCCAAAACGGCGTTACCTTGAGCACGCGGCCGAGAGACGCTTGAAGCGCCGCCGCTTCCCCGAGGGTCTCCGAGACGTCTCGCGTGAGCCGCTCAAGCGCGTCGCGGTCCAGGCACGCCGTCCAAAACTGCCGCTGCTGCTGAAAGGCCTCCCGAAGGGCCGCCTGCAACCTTTCGCCTCGCGCCGCCGCCTCCTAACCAACGTCGGGTGCGAGGTCACGTCAGGCGCGCCGAAACCAAAAAGTCAAGCGAAGGCAGCGTCGCTCGCTCGGAGGATGCACACCTGCAGGGCTGCGCCGGACGCTTCCGAAGGCTCGCTTTGAGTCCAGTCCCGCAGCGCTCGCAAGGAACGGCCGAGGCACCGAGCGGCGGCGGCCGAGCAGCTTTGCCGTTGCCGCCTCAGTCTGGCGCGCAGGCTGAAGGGAGGAGCGCAAGGCGTTTTTCTCGGCAACCGGCGCGGCTCACGACGGCGACCCCGTTGGGGGGCGGCGGCTTGCTTTGTCTCTCCGATCGTGCAAACGTGCTTTTTCTGCGGCCGTCAACTTTGACCTGCGCATTTGCCTCCTCGCGGCCAACACACGCAAGTGGGAGCAGCAAAAATGGAGACGACAACAGAGTCTCTCGGAGAGCGAGCGCGCGCATTCGGGAACGGCCGAGATGGTCAACATTTGGTTGAGCAAACGCGTTTCAAAAGAAAATCAACACAAAATGTGCAAAGCCCACCCAACAAAATGTTCCCACGCTCAAAAGGGAGGAAGACAGAGTCATCTCCATTCTCCATCGCCGCGGATTCGAAAGCGGACGGCTGGAGGCTGCATCGCCGGACCGCCAAAGGACAAAATCAAGCGCGGGAACGCCGTCCGTACCTGTCGTGTTGCTGGAGCAGAGACTCGGCCGTGACAATTATTTCGCCCGGAAGCTCGCCGGCGGCGGCGGCGGCGGCCACTTCCCGGCCGAGCGCATCAATTTGGAGGCGGAGCTCCTCCAGCGACGCGTCGCGATCCTGCGGGAAGAGAGAACAAGGCGCTTGGCGTTGGTTGCGTGCTCGGCGGCGGCGAGGCCGTGCCGACCTGCAGGCTGTCCCAGTGCCGCCGCAGCTGCGGGACGTCGCCCTGCGGCGGCGGCACGTGGCCGAGCGCCGCGTCCAGCGAGCCCAGCTCCCGCAGCAAGGCGAGCGCTCCCTCTTTCAGCTCCTCGGCCCGGCGCGCCGCCCGGCGCTCCAGCTCCCGCAGGCGGGCCTCGCAGGTGGTCAGGCGCTCCCTCACGTCCCGCTCCGAGGCGGCGCCGAGCTGGTGCAGGTGGCCCACCGCCAGCGTCAGGGCGTCGGCGCCCCCCGGGGTGCAGAGGCCGAGCAGACGGTCCGCGGCCGCGTCCAGGTCCCGCATCTCGCCGCGCTCCCGCTGCGCCGTCTGCAGCAAGGCCTGGAAAGAGCAGACGGACGGGACGGTTGCCGCGACGGAGACGGAAGCGGCGCGTTGGGTCCGGCTCCACCTTCAGCGTGTTGACGGCGCCGCGCAGATGCCGGCCGTCTTCCGGGGGGGCCGGCAGGCCTTTCACTTGCTCCCGCAACCAATGCTGCGCCGCTTGGTGCTGTTCCAGCAGCTGCGCCGCTCGCCTCTCCGCCACCATCCCTCGCTCCAGCCCGGCCGCGGCCACCTGCACGCACGCACGCCACGCCAAGCGCACGGCGAGGCTTCCTCATCCTCATCCGGCGTTTGACTTTGGAACGCGAGCCAAGGCGACGCTGCGCACGCGCTCACCGTCAGGTCTCTGAGCACAACTCGGACGGATTCCTCCATGCCGTCGCACAAGGAGGCGGCCCAGTCGGGGTCGCGGGTGCTCTCAAAGAGGCGGGCGGCCTGAACAAAGGGAAGTGGGAGGGACGGTGAAGCCAACAAGGGCTGGGCGGTCTCCCCTTTGCCCCCGTCCGGTTGACACGACGGAGGCTTCCCAATTCCTTTCCTCCATTCCCGTTGTACCTGCGCGCGGAGGTCGGCGAGGAGGGGCCCCTCGGCCGAGGCCCGGTCCAGCAGCGCTTGGGCTCGGTCCGCCGCTTGAGCGCGCTCGCCCAGGCCGGGCCAAGGGAAGGCGCGCGGCAGGTCCGCCGTCCGCGTCCGGAGTTCCGCCAGGCGGGCGGCGGCCTGGCCTCGCCGCTGGCGACAGGACGCCAGGAGGTCCTGCGCACTCTGCAGTTGTCTGGCGTGGCGGACAAGGACAAGGACTTTGTGAGCCTTCCTTTCCGCCAACGTTGTTGTGAGGTCACAACCGCGCGGTCCGCCTCTTGAACGTCTCCCGTGAGGGCGGGGCTACATGGCCACCTTGGAAACGAAGCGGCAACGGATTCTTTGGGTACCTGCGCCTGTTTTCCGCCGCCTCCATCACGGCGCTCCACTGCTCTTGCAGCTCTTGGAGTTTGCTCTGCACCCGCAGCCTGCCGCCCTCCTCCAAGTCCGTTTGTCGGCACAGGTCTCGCGCTCGTCTCTGCAGCTCCGTCACTCGGCTCTCTCCGCTGGATTTGCAGCTCAGGATCATCTGAAGACGCCACAACAGTTGTGGGAACGCGGCACGGGGAGGTTTTCTCCCGAGGGCGCCGTTTGCGCGTCGAGGGGCCTCGCTCACGTGCGCCGCCTTCAGCCCGTCCTCCGTCCGGGCCCCGCCGCCTTCGCCGCCTCCGCCGCCTCCGCCGCCTCCGCCGCCTCCGCCCGTCCGCCCGATGCCGTCCAGCTGGGCCCGCAAGCCGTCCAGCCAGGCCTGGGCGTCGGCCGCCTGGGCCGAGAAGGCTCGCAGCTCCCTGGAAAGCGAGTAAGCGACCTCGGCTTTGCTCAGCAGGTTCTCGGCGTCGCGCAACAGCTCCGCCCACAGCTCCTCCGAGGCTGTGAGCGCTTCTCCCGACTCGGGCTCGCCGCCGTCCTCCTCGCCGCCGGCGCAATCGCAGAGCTGCCGCAGTCGGGCCAGCTTGCGGTCGCCTTCCGGTTTGGAGCTCAGGATGGCCTGACGCAGAAGAGAGGGCTCGAGAACGTCGGTCTGGCGTCGACGTCTCCAAAGGTGCAGCCGACGCCTTCGTCGCTCACCTGCGCGGTTTGGATGGCGACTTGGGGATCCTCGTGAACGCGGAGGCAACCCAGATCCCGTCGCTTGTCTTCCAGCCAGTCTCGGAGCAGCCGTCCGGACTCCTGGCGCTCCTTCACGCGTTGCTCTCGAGCCATCCGCTTTTCCGCCGAGTCTCGCGCCGCTTGAGCGCCCCGCAGGATTCCCCTCCAGCGGTCCTCGGCGTCCTGAGCGCTCCCGCGAAGCTCCAGTTGGCGTGGCTGCTCCGGCTCGCGAGCGCACAGGCTGCGGCAGCGCCTCGTCAGCTCCTGGACTTTCTCGTCCCCGTCCAGCTTGGCGTCGACGATAGCCTGACGAGAGACCATGAGCAACCATACAAGGGTTTGCGGTGCGACGCCGCGTCGTTCTCGCCGCGCTCACCTGCGCGGCGTCCAGTCGTTCTTGCGCCGCGGCCAGACCGGCGAGGGAGTCCAGCCGTCGTTGAAGGTCCGAGAGCCAGCCGCCCGTTTCCCGCAGGAGCCTCTGGAATTCCCTCAGCTGAAAGGAGCGGCCAAACGATGAGTGGCGGCGCGCGGCCAGCGTGACGCCGGCGTCAGGTCATCACCTCCGAGTCCCTGGACTCCGCCTCTCGCCGGATCTGAGCGGCAGCCTCCTCCTGCAACTGCGCGGCCGCCCGCAGGACTTTGCTCCACTGTTCCTCCGCGTCTCGGACCGCTTGCTGGACTTGACATTTCTGGTCCTCCGCCGCATCCTGCCGGTCCAACAGGGTCTGGCCCCGCCTCCTCAGGTCGTTGACCTGACAGTCGCCGTCGGGTCTGGACCGCAGGACGTCCTGGAAAACCAAGAGCGGCGTTCGACGCGGCAGCGAAAAAAAAAGGCGCTCGCGGACGAGCGGAGAGGACAACCGACCTGCGCGAGGCGCCGTCTGTCCTCGGGCGGCGAGTGGACGCCGGCGGACTGCAGCTGGCGCTCTCGCTCTCGCAGCCAAGACCGCACGTTTGCGCTCTGGGCCCAAAAGTCGTCGGCGAGGCTTCGCGTTTGGGCCTCTTCGCAGGTGCGCAGGAGCGCCTCCCACTGGCGCTGCGTGTCCCGCAGCAGGCGGGCCACCTCGGGCCTCGCGCTCTCATCCAGCTTCTCCCGCAGACGTTCCGCTTCCCTCTTCAGCTCCCCGATTTGGCGCTCGCCCTCGTGTCGGCAGGAGGAAACCGCCTGCGGGCGAAGAGGGCCACGTCAGGCGTTGTCGCCCGTGGGCTGCGTGCCGACTTTCCTCGCACCTGGGTGACTCGCAGTCGCTCCGGCAGAGGCACGTGAGCCCCGAGCGAGAGCAGCTGGCGTCTGTGCTCTCCCATCCAGGACCGAGTGGCGGCGACTCGGGCTCGGAGCTCGCCGGCCTCGCTCTCGGCCGCCGAGGCTTGGCTTTGCGCCCTCGCCTCTGCCTCCGCATGCGCCTCTGCCTGCGCCTCCGCCTGTGCCTGCGCCTCCGCCCGCGCCTCCTCCTGCACCTGCACCTGCGCCTGCGCCTCTGCCTCCGCCTGCAGTCGGACCTCCAGCTTCCGGTAGCGCTGTATGACGTCGTCAGCGTCCTGGAGGATGGGCTCGGCTCGGATGCCGCGGCAGCGCACGGAATCTAGCAGCTCCGCCAGCGCCTCCGCTCGTTGGCTGAGGCGCGGAAGGAGAAGAGAGATGAAAGCTGCCATACTTGGGCGCGCAGCGTACACTCGGCCGATTCGGCTTGAATGGCGCACGAAAGGCACGTGACATCATTTGGCAGAGTTAGAGGACTCCAAAGTTGGCTCGTTTGGCTCGCTTGAAAGATCGAAGGCAACATGGACGGCACGACGCTTGAACCTTGGCGGGAGATTTTGGCGCCAAAAGCGACGGCTCGATGAGCGGCGAACGTTGGCGTGCCAACGTTTTTGTCGCGTTTCTTGCCGATGAGAAAAAGCGTTTGGCGCCAGTCAAACTGTTTGTACGAGCCAGGGAAGATCCCGTAGAGATGAGAGAAGGCTCTTTTCTCTCAGGACCGGGATTTGGTCGCACTTCAGCAGACGAGAGCAACGATGAAGCGCTCGACATGCTGGCCTTTGCACACATTGCGTTGATATTTGGAGACAAAGCGAGGTCTCATTTCCAAGGCGAGCTAGCTCAAAAAGTTCAGGCGAGTCTCTCCACAGCTCATTTTGTTCAGCGGAGAGATCGGTGCCGCTGAACGGTCTGCGGCTGGACGGACGCAAGGCTTGAGGAGCCGACGACGAGAAGAAAGGAGCGTTGCCGCAGAGCGCCGACGCGGATGTGGAGCTGGGGAGTCGCGGCTCGGAAATGAAGCGGATCACGCGGGACAGGAGAAGTCAACTCATCTCTTTTGGTCAACGGACGCGACAGCTTGGTGTTTGCTTTCCAAACTTAGCTTGTAGCAGACGTGTGCACGTTTTTGGCGCGACGTCTCTGACCGCTGGCGAAAGGACACCTTGATCCTCTCCTCTCTCATCCAGAACGGCTTCGGACAACAAAGTGTCTGCAGAAAAGTGGTGAAGACCGCACGACTGTCTGTGTCTTATAAGTTGTGTTGTGTTATTTGGACTCCAAAATGGCGCCGCTGCCTTTCCAGCAGCTCCTCCATTTTGTTGTTGTACTTCTTCCTTTCAGAACTTTGCTGCTGTCAATTGGGAATTTCTCCATTGCGAGACTCGGAAAGGTTTTCTGATCTTATCTTAAAACGGGCAGACGTGCCACCGGGACCAGTGGCCAGCGGGCTCCTCTCACGCAGGTTCGCCCCAGAAAATGCAACCTCCTGCCGTCTCGAACGAACCCCGACAACCCCCCCCCAGCGGCGACGTAACCCGATCGCAGACGAAGCGTCCGCGTCCCAACAGATTGCTTTCAGAAACAGTTTCCCCTTGCGACGCGATCACCTCTCGTGGCGCAGGTCCCGCAGGAGGCGCCGGCTCGCGCCGGGCGCCGCAGCGAGTTCCTCTTTGGCCCGCAGCCACTCGTGGAAATCGTCACGTTGCGTCCGCAGCCTGCGGATGCCGCGCGGGTGAATAGGCCGCGTTCCGTTTCCCAGACTCGGCGGGAAGGCGCAGCAAGAGCGCGATGTTCACCTGCTCAAGTCGCCATTCAGAGCCTCCATCTGCTCGCGCCTGTCCAGACAGCGCGCCGTCAAGGCGTGCGCCTCCCCGCGCCGCTCCTCCAGCCAGTCGGCGAGCTCGCGCAGCCGCCGCGGCTCCGCCTGCGGGCGTCCTCCCTCCAGACGCTCCCTCAGCTGCTCCAGACGGCGCTCCGCGTCGTTGGCCTTCAAGAAGCCCTGCGAGAGAGACATCGGGGAAGCGCTCAGGGCCGTTTCTTCCCCCCTGAGCCCACGCAAAGACGCAAGGTGGCTCGCTCGCTCACGCTGAGCTTTTGTAAGGCCGTTTCCACATCCGCCCTGCTCTCCGGGTTCTCCAAACACTCGTTGGCGGCCAGCTGCAGGTTCTGGAACCAGCGCTCAAAAGATCGCCTCTCATCTGGAGAAGATCCAAAGGACAGTTTGTTCCTTCAAGAGCTGCGCACGACAAGACGAGGCTTCCGCCAGAGAAAGCCGAGCGAGACCCCTCGGGACGCAGCGGCGTGGCGCACCGACCTTGGATGAGCTCAAGCGGGCCCTTGTCCTTCTCCTCTCTCTTGAGGCGGATGGCGTCTTTGGTGCGAGCGACGGCATCCGCCAGTCGCTCGCAATCCACCGAGAGCTCCTCCAGCACCCGCGGACCGGCCACGCCGGAGACCAGCGCGATCTCCCTCAGCACCAGATCGCCCTGCTCCTCTTGGGCCTCCAGGTCGTCACGCAAATCCTGGAGGCCAAACCAGACCAAACACGCGTTTCTTTTGAGACGACGCGACTGCAAGTACACCAGCTGATTGAGCCGCCGGTGGAGTAGAAGCACCTGCACCCTGTCGCGAAAGGCAAACTGCGGCAGGGTTTTTTCCTTTGCGGACCTGGATTTGTCAAACTGTTTTTGGCGCACGGCCGCCAACCGATTTTCGGTCGCAACAAACGCAGGCCCGCTCGTCCGCATCAACGCACGCGGCGACCCGCGAACCGAGACCATTCGGGACGAATACGCGAACGCCGACACCCGTTCTGCGTACCTGCAAGCGGGTCTCCGCCGTTGGCGCCTGGGCTTCCACCTTAGCGACCGAGCACCGAAGGTTGTCAACAGCCGACAGGCACGCCTCCATCTTCTCGGCCAGATGTTTCTTCACCACCATCAGCTCTTCAAAGACGTCGGCGCAGTCGGCAAAGAGCTCCTTCACCTGCTCCATCCTCTTCCTCAACTGTGTCTCCATCACCTGGAGACCCCGCAGGAGAGACGGTTGGTCCGGTGCGGCGGAGGCGCTCGTTTTGGTGGCGCTCGCTCGTCCTCACTTGCAGCTCCAGTGGGGCCTCGGGACTCCGAAGCATTTCCCGGATCTCCACGGACTTCTTGTGGAAGTGTTCGATGTTTTCCTCGTGGGCCTGGATCTCGTCCTAAGCATTGAGGTCAGCGGCGTGAGTTTCATCTTTCCCGCAACCGGGAAGTGAATCGGTGGCCGTGAGTCACCTTCATGGCGCCGACTTGCTGCCGGTCGTGGAAGGGGTGGCCCTCCGCAAACAAGGCCAGTTTGGAGGCCGCCCAGCCATCGATTTCTGCGGCCAACGTCAACTCCTTGTCCCACAGCTCCGAGCCCGCTCGCAGGTTGTCCAAGTACGCGTCTATCTTCTCCGTCACCTGCGTGGAAGCAGAAATTGCCGGCGTGACGCCTCCACACACGAGTGGCGGCGGCGGCGGCGATCGTGGAAGTCCAAAGCGCTCACATCCAGCCAGGTGTCCATCAGCGTGTCGGCTTCGGCCTCAAACGCCGCCTCGCGGCAGTCGGGAAAGCGCTTGAGGTGGGAGCGCAGCTGCCTGCAAACCGCCCTCATCTCCTCCATCTGCTCAGCGAGGCCGCTCAGTTGCGCCTTCGTTTCCTCCACCTGAACAGGCGCGCTGGTGAGAACGGGAGGCACCAACGCGCGGGACGCGGGCGCCGATCCCAGCTCCCGGCTCACCTTGCTGAGAATCCTGCCGAGGTTGTCTTTGCCCATGTACGAGGCCTGCTCGCCGACGGTCTGCTCAGCCGTCAGCACCGCGCTGCTCAGATGACCGCGACGGCTCTGGAACTTCTTCAGAAGATCAATCAGGATGCCGCACTGCTGCTTCCTGTCAGAGCCCATTGACTTTGGGTGCCGCCCACAAGTAACCGGATCAAGCAAGAACAGCAAGTGGACGGACCTGTCGCTCAAAGACAGAAGAGTCTGGTTGTACTCCGCCTCCAGGTCCTCCAGGAGGTTTTGACCGTCTCCTTGACACTCGGCCAGCTCCTTGAGACTCTGGATCTCGGCGTTGTGTGTTTGCAGCTGGCCCTCCAAGTCAGACAGAGCGCGAAGCCTAAAAGGCGAGACGCGCCGAGCGTGAACCGAAATCCTCGTTGGGGTTTCTGCGCTGCGACGGACACGCGAGGCCCACCTGTGTTGCAGGGCTGGCACGGTGGCCTCGTTCAGGCCTCGCGACTCCACAGTGTCCTGAAGCTTTCTCAGTTCCCCCAACAGGCTCCTCTTCCTCAAGCCCAAAGACCGACTTTGACTTTCTCCCTTGAGGCGCTGCGGCCGTCCCGCCGGCCCGCCGTCAGCCTCTTCCAGTTTGTTCAGCAGGACGCCGACCATGTCCAGGCAGGAGGCAGGAGAACCCTCCCCGGTGACCGTCAGCCGGGCCCCCTGCAGCAGGAGATCCAACTGCGGCGCCTTTTCTTTCAGACTGGCCACGCTTTGCTTGATCGGCGCCAGTTTGGTGCGACGGGCCTGCCGAAGCGCCGCGTCGCCGCAAGGGGAACCTCGCGCTCCGGCGATGTCCTCCTCCACAGCGCGAAGCGACATGAGAAAGCGATCCAAAGCGCGAGCGGCCGCCTCGCTTTTGCTGACTTGTTGGCGCAGCCGCTCCAGGCTGCTTCGGTGGCCTTCCGCCTCGCGGGACAGAGGGAGGAAGTCTCTGGGATCGAGGTCGCTGGAATCCGGCCGCAGGCAGGCCAGCTGATCCAGTTCGCCGCGGATGTTTTCATGCAGTTCCTGAGGGAGGAGCGAGTCGCCGTTAGAATCTGCCGAGATCGGTCACGTCATCTGGGCGGACGTGGGACCTTGATGTCCTTCAGGATGTTGGCGTCGGCCAGCGCGAAGGCCGTGACGTCTTTGGGTTGTCTCAGGTAACGATCCAGGCGCTCGGTGAAGTCCACCAGGTGGTTCTCGGTGGAGTCCATCTGCCTGAGGGCGGCGCCCAGTGAACTGCCTCTCTTCTGAAGGGACGACTGCTGGGCCAGCCACTGCTTCCCAAGATCCGATTTCTCCTGCTCTATGCCGGCGTTTCCACTCAGTTGGGAGCACTGGTTGATAAACTCAAGCCACAAAGACTCGGTGTCCTGCCTCAGGAACTACGAGAGGGGGGGGATCATTGTCTTATTTCAATGGGGGCTCTCCTCCATGCCGCCAACGGTACCTGTATCTCCTGGAGCCGCGTGTGAAGATCCTTGAGAGTCACCGAGTCGGAGGGCACATCTCCCATGCTCTGTTCGTTTTTGGACAGCCGGACTTGCAGAGACTTCTTGCAATGTTGGTATCTGAACACAACAACGCGACAGATGAGGGCAGACGCAATCGACAGCATCGCGTGAGCAGCATCGCGTGAGCAGCATCGCTGCGCTTACTTCTCCAAAGCCTCCTTCGTGTTGCCGTCTTCATCCACAAATGGGCGACCTTCAACCATTTCTTCGCCGTTTGCCGTCTCGAGTTTTGTTTGCGCAACCTAGAAAGCATGGGCGTGGACGCTTACGGTATGTTGAAGGAAAACGCACAAAAACGAACGCCCGGCCAGGTGTGGTTTCCATGACTGCGATACCTCGGACGGGATTTGTGCTTTGCCAAGAGACGCGTTTTCTACGGGCGGCGTCTGTTCCAAAAGATCGGGAGCCCTGCGAAACACACAAGAACCTCCTTTTCAAAGCCAGTCTTGGAGAGAAGATGTGGAGATTTCCTGAGGACCGAGTGGGCCCTGATGGCAAGTCAAGTCACATGCCCACAGTTGACAAAGATGAATGACTTCCCCTGATCTTAAATCCCAAGGGGCGGGGCAAGGAAACCCTAAAAAAACATCTGGGGAACAATAAGACGCCTTGAGAAGGGGCCGGGGATGGGGGCAGTCCCCCTTCCCGGATGGCCAGGCTGTAATGGATGCAGAGTGGGCAACATTTGACGCAGTCTTGACACAGTCCAACATGAGTCGGAATGATATTTAACAAGATGAAACAGTGCAGGGAGACGCCTCCGGTGCGGTGGATCATCGTCTGAACCTGGACCAGTCCGTCAACGAGGAGCGACTTCATGTGGGGGGGGCCACAATGATCATGTCCAGCTCAGACGGTGCAAATCAGGTCCACATCGATCGGAGCAGAATCCAGACAGTGACATCCAACTGGGTCATCCTCACCTAGCCCCCCGTCTCCAGACCATAACCGCTCACCTTGAATCACGCGGCGGTGCTTCTCGGCCTCCAGTGAACCGGCGCTGGATGGCGGCCAGACTACCCTCACCCTCACCCTCCCTCAGCTGAGTGTGGGCCAGGCGCTGAGCGTCCTCTGGACTCAGCATGTCGCACAGCTCTTTGAAAGCCTCCACGGGCGGGCCTGCCCGGGCCAAGTTGCCCTCCGCTGAGAAGCAAGCCTGGCAGACATGGACAGAGTTAAGAGTAAATGCATTTCAGGTCTTTTGAGGCTTTGCTTCGAATCAGTTCAACTGATGCCCAATTTCAAACAAAAACCACAACCAACCCCTACCTCCCACTGAGAGCTGACGGACTGCGTAAACAAGTCCATGTCTGTGAGCTGCGCAGGTGTACAGAAGGCCTCCATGCCTTTAGCTGCTCTCAGGAATTCCTGCAGCAGGTCTGGATCCAGGGTCCTCGGGGTCTACGCGGGAGTCAAGTCTATAGTCAGCTGACATCCCAGTTACAATTTTCTTGGTCTCGCGCGTCGATTCCAAACAAACGAGCGAAACACGCCGATGCCGCCATGTTGGCAATGAATCCACTTACATTTGTCGCCGACGTTTGCTCGGCCGGTAGACGTTCCTCGCCGATGGCCTCCAGGATGTGTTCCTGCAGGCAGCGCTTGGCCTCCTCAAAGCCATTGCGCGCCAAAGCCTGCGCCTTGGCATAGGCCTCGGAATAGGCTTGCGAAGGAGGCGGGGCCTGGGCCGCGGGGCTGATTGGTTGCTGGGCGGCCATTTGAGGCGACCGAGGTAGGAGGGAAGGCTTTGACACGGATGAGGCGCCGCCTTGGGTCAGTGTCGGAACCTCGGGCGGAGGGGTGAACTGGAATTCAGGTTCGGACCGTGGTCGTGCTCGAGTCTCGGTTTGAGGGGGCGGCTGAGTCGGCAACTGTTCAGGCGGGTACCGTGGCAGGGTCAAAAGCGTGGCTTGGTTTGCCGAGTGGAACTTGGGTCGCTGCGCTCCTTGGGCTGCGGGCTCGGATTGCGGCAGGGATCGAGTCTCGGTTTGTGCGCGAGGCTCCGTTTGAAGTTGCTGCGCAAGCTGTGATTCAGGTTTATTTGCGGACAGTGAAGGAGGCTGCGGCTGCTTTGGTCGAAGCTGCGGCGGTGGCTGCTGTGGCTGAGGCTTCAACTGGCTCAGCTGAGCCTGTGGCTGCAAATCGACTCGCGTCTGGACCAGAGCTTGGGGCGGCGCCCTCGGATCGGGTTGGAGCGGGGGGCACTGAAGTCCGGCTTGGTTTAGCCGCTGAGGCATCTGAGCGTGGACGTGAGGCTGAGGTTGGAGGGGCCGCTCGCCGGGCGGATCCCGCTGAGCCTGCGGCAAAGGGTGGCTTTCCACACCGTGGGCCGCCTGCGTCGGCAACGGCGCCGCGAGGCGGGCTTGCGTCTGGGGCGCCGCTGACTCGGAGGCCCCACTTGGGACAACGCCAAGGCCTGGACTGGGCCGCGAGAGGGCAGCCGCAGCTGAGGCTGAGGAGATGACGGCGGCCCGGCGGAGTGGCCCCATTGAGGTCTTTGTGGCTGAGCGCTCGGTGCCCGCTGAGCGGATTCTTGCAAAGGGGGCCGAGTCTGGGCTTGCACCGACGCTTGACGTGGCGTCCACATGGCGGATGAGCTTCCAACTTGCCACGCGTGCAACTGACCCGGGTACTGGACGTCCGTCTGAGATGGCGGGCAATACTGCGTCACCGGATGCGCGTGAGGTTGGACGACGGGTCGACCTGGAGTCGAGGCTGGCGTGGCACTTTTCGGTTGGGCGTGGCGGCGGTCCCCAAAGAGCTTGGGTGGATAATGCCGGCTGAGTGCGCACGAAATCGGCAGTGCTCGCTTGAGCCGGGCTTTGAATCTGGCCCATGGTTTCACTTTTGCCGTGCGATTGGGTCAGCGAGTGCGTGTCGCTCGGAGACTGCGGATGAGCGCAAACTTGAACTGCGTCCCGCACGGGAGATAGAGGCCTGGCTTGCGCCCAGGTGGGCCCCTGAGCCACAAGTGGCTCGTCGTGCGCGGGAGGCTCGAGCTGGACCGGCGCCCGAACCAGGACGCGGGCCGGTGGCGGACTTTGCTCCAGAGGCAGATCTTTTGCTCCGGGCTTCTTCTGTGCCTTTTCCTCGTGTTGTACCACAAGCAAAGGTTGCAGTTGTTGTTTCAGCGGATTGCCAATTGGCTGCACTCCTTCGTCGCGTTCGTCGCTGGCCCGGCACAAGCGTCCTGGAGTTTGGGCTTGGCACCGAGGCTTTGCGTTTGCGGAGGAGCCTCCTCGTCTGCCTGCGTTTGTCCAGCCTCGACCGGTTCTTCAACAGCATCTCTGTTTGGACTTTGAGGGTCCGGCTGCGCCGTTTTGCGCAGCCAGGGGCGATTCTTTGCGGCCCGCTCCTTTTTGCATTGCAGCTCTTGAGCGCAGAGAGATTTCTTGAGCGACAGCTCGCGTGTCTCGGTTTCCCGAGGGACTTTTGCTTCGACCTCTTCGCGTCTCGGCGCACGTTGCCCCCCTTTGTGTTCCTCGGCGACCGCCGGCCGCCCCCTTCTCCACGTTCGTCCCCGCCGCTTGCATTTCGCTTGCCTTTTTCCTGCGCCTCACCTGCTGGCCACTGACTCGGCGCCCTCCGTCGCCCGCCGTCCTTCACCCGTCCCGGAATGGGTCTGACCTTCTGCTGCCGGGATTCCCTGCGCAGAGCTGCGAGGAGGCCAACTGGAGCTTTCTCCTCCGCATTCCTGAACCGTGACGTTCGGCACAAATGTTTCTTGATGCAATTCCGTCAGGGATGACGGCGACTCCTGGGCCGGCGGCGTTGCGTGTGGCCGAGGTGTGCTTTTGTCTTTGGATGGAGGCCCGCCTGGGGGGCTCCTGCTCGTGTCTGTTCCTGCTCCCAAGCTGCTCAGCATCCCCACTGCCTCCTGTTATCACACAGATGGGCAATCGTTTAGGTCACGCGTGTTAAAGTCTGGTTCCGGTTTCCCTCGGAGGCCGTTATGAATTTTGGGAAACCCTCTAAATGTTGACTCCCCTCCACATATTCCGTACACAGCGCACAACAAATTGATGAATGACTAGTTTTACAATCAGAAGTCAAATTATAATGACTGTCATTGTGGATCGCATGTGACAATTTGACATTTTGTTTGGACGTCAGCAAGTCTCCTGGAAGGTGACTTGCTTGATTTGCTTTGGCGGGCCACAGAAAATGATGTGGCGGTCCAGATCTGGCCCCCGGGCCTCGACTTTGACACCCGTGGTTGAGGTGCTGGAAAACCACATTTTACGATTGCTGGCGTTTTCACACATGCGTCCACGGCACTTGTTGCCTTCAAACACCTCCAGTGCCCTTTTTTCTTGATTTTCTTTCTAAGAAGCGCACCATTTCAAACACAAAAGGAACCAAGAGCAAGAACAATCCTACTGGCCTGTGACTGCGCCAGCGCCGCCCGCACGCGCTCCCGCATGACGGTGGTCTCGATGCACCGAAGAGGCGAGCTCTTCTGGAGTCTCAAAACCAGCGCCTGCAGATCCTGCTCCTCTGTCGCCAGCTGACCCTCCAGCTGGAGGCCGCGAGAGATCAGCTCCTGCAGGGAAATCCAGTCGCTCTCAAGCGGGTGCCGCGCGCGACATCCCGTCACAAAGCGCGAGACTCGGCGGCCCGTCTCACCCGAGCCCCCGGATCCCGGCCCCCCGGTCGTCGGCACGTCTCCCGAGCCTCCGCCTCCCAGTGCAGAAGCTCGGCCAGGCGAGCGTCAAGACCCGAGAGACCGCGCTGCAGCTCCGCACATGCCCGCTCTGCCTCGCCCACAGTCTTCTTCGCCTGGTCAAAGCGGGGACGGCGCTCACGTGATGCTTCTGGGCTCGGATATCGCGAGTCTGAGCGACGGCGGCGGGTTGCCATCACGTACTTCGTTCAAAGCCATCTCGGGTTTCTCCAAAGGATGGGCGGAACTTTCTGGAGAAGAATGGAGAAGCTCCAGGTCCACTTCCGTCAGCCTCCTCAGCAGCAACTGGAGCACACGGGACAAACAGCCTCGCTTCAGACCGGACAGACCACGTTTGGGAACCACATCGGTTTCGCGCTTTTGCCGAGCGATCGGCCGTTGCGGCCGCCCCGGCACCCGCGGCGTTTTGGTGGCTCAATGGGAATTTTACGGCACTTCATCTGCGCTCGGCGCCAGCGCCCGACCGGTCGACCAAATCAAACGCGAGGGGTGTCGGGGGATAAAAGTTTTGCGTGCGTCTGCATTCCGATTAGGACTCGGCTTGTGCGTTTATGTCGCCATCCAGTGAAGGCGAGATGGAACGCTGAAGAGCGCCATTTGTCGGCCGCCAAACGCTCACATTGAGCGAAGGCCAACGTGCTGTCTGGGGCGCGCTTTGGGACCGCCTCCTACCTGCGTTCTCTTCCTGTAGGTGCGTAAAGGACCCGAAGTGGTCCGGACGGGCTCTCGCAGGAGAAGCGCGGCCTCCTCGACGAGAGCGCGAAGGTGCGCCGGTCTCGTCTGCGCGGCGTCGGCGGCGGCGTCTGTGGCGCAATCCTGCAAAACGCAGCAAATGGCGGGAGCGAGCTCGCCGAGGCGGCTCTCGGATTCTTTTTTTCCACGAGTGGCGAAAACCTACCAGGGCGTTTCTGCGGACGAAGAGGGCCCAGTCGGCGTTGAGTTTGCGCAGCTCGCGCTCCAGGCCGCCGCTGGTCTGCGGGTGGGCCGACGCCATCAGGAAGTTGGCCACCTCGTTCAGGTGGGCGTGGCGGGACGCCCACTCGGACACGCTCTGCGACGTCGCCTGAGTGTCGAGAGCAGACGGGGGGGGGCAAGCTTGAAAAGAGCTCGTGTCCATTCCAGAAGAGGGGACAGGCGCTGCTGGGGGCGGAGCTACGGGGGCGGAGCTACGGGGTGAACTGTGCTGTGAAAGTGCGACCTCAGTCTCAGCGTTTGGTTTTTCTTTGCGCCTCCAATCAAGGTTTTGGATTTTGCTTTGTTAAAAGCAAGCACGCTGGACGTATTTGGCGTGACAACGGGCGCTCGGGACTGCTTGAAATTGTTTGGTGTGTGTCGACTCTGGCCCCGCCCCCGCCCCAATCCCATCGCTCAGATTTGGTCACAACCGACAAGAGGCGAAGGCATACCCCGACTTGGGAGCCGCAGTCCCGCGCGGCCGAGACCTGCTCCAGCCACGCCTGCATGGAGCTCAGCCCGTCGCCGTAGGAGTCCCAGGCGCTCAGGACCCGTCCCAGGGTCGTCCGGGCCGAGCCGACCTCGGCCAAGACGGCCGCCGCGTCCTCCTCCAGCTGCGTCACCTGCTGGCAAACGCGCTGGTAGTCTGCGGCTGGAAAAAGCAGCAGAACGGCGCGTTAGCGTGAGCGGCCAGGGAGGACCTCGCCCGTCGATCGAAGCGGGCGTCTCACCGAGCGCGGCCTTGCCCGAGTACTTCTCCGAAACTTGCTTCAGCTTGCGGAGCGTGGCTTCCAGCGCGGAAGGAAGTTCCTGATTGGTGACCAGCTCCTGCAAAGGACAAAGGCGTCAGTAACCGCAGCGCGGCGGTGGCGGCCGGTCTGAAAGCGGCGACTTCATTGTATGTGTTGTGGCTTTGCCACGACGCACGTGCCACTCGCGCAGCGAAAGCCTGACCGCCTCGGGCGACAGGTAAGGCCTCTTCCACAAGACGACTTTGCCGCCGAGGCGGCCCAGCAAATCCAGGAGGGCATGGCGGTGCTCGGCGTACTCCAGCTCCACGCCCGGTACTTGGCGCTCACTCTCGCGGCGGTGAACCTGGCCGGGGGAGAACTTGGCTGAGCGCCGACGGCCGACCCAAAGTCGAAGCGCGGCGGTTGTCGCCGGCAAAAAGGCGTCGCCGGCGCCCACCTTCTCTTCAGCTCCTCCATCTTCTCGGCGGGGACCGGGATGTTGCCGTCCTCGTCCTGGTTCGGGAAGGCCTGCAAGGTCCGGGCCTGCTGGGGCATCTCCTCAAGGCGCACCTGAATGGACACGCCGCACCTCAGTCTCATCTCATCTGGCCTCACAAACGGACCCCAACAAACGGGCGAGGTTGGCGAGCGCCACCCTCCGCTACCCCCAGGCAAGAAATGTTGACCTGGAGTTGCTCCCGCCTGTCCCCGGCTCGGTCCGCGGCCCGGCGGTGGTCCAGCGGGTCTGCTTCCTCCTCGGCCAGGAGGCCTTCCGTGCTGAGCAGCCAGCGCCCCACCCCGTCCAGGGGGGCCGGCAGGCTGCCGTCCAACTCCAGTTGGTACTCGCGCAGCTGTCACACAAACCACATCGGAAGACGCTCAGGCCGCGCCGGATGGCCATTGGAACCGCATCCCGCACGGGGTGATCGCCCCCCCCCCCCTTCCCCCAACTGTCCGTTTCCTTCATTTCGTCGTGTTTGGCGGCACGGGTGCGAATGGTCACAATTTTGGGTCTTTGGCGTCGTCGTCCAATCGCATGTGCTGCGACCACTCCCATTGGCCCAGAATTTGCGAAGACGCACGAGCGCCGCCGCATTGTGCGGGTGAGTCGGACGGCGGCTTTCTAGCACTGCGACGTGACGGCGGTGCTCTTAACTCACTCCGTAGCAGCCAAGTCTGAAAAGACGTTTCAAAACGTCTTTGGGAGTGAAAGAGTGAAAAAGGTGGCGAGGGGCAGGTCGGGCGCCAAGTGCGCAGCCCGCGACCGAGGAGTCGTGATCAGGCGCGTCAAAGGAGGAGCTAAGAAAGGTCCCCGGCCACGGGGTCGCCGACGGACGGAACGAGCCCGGCGCCGAGCCCACCTTGGCGGTGAGGGCGTCCCAGGCCTCCCTGAGGCCTCGCTGCTCCTCGCTCGGCGCGGCGCTTCGTCTCACGGCGCTCAGCAGAGGCACGATCGGACGCCGCTGCTCGTTGAAGGACGCCACAAACGTCTGGAAGACCTGAGAAGCACACAAACGCTCCGTCGGTTCCTGAAACTTGGCCCTGGATGGGGGGGGGGTTTGCGAACGCGGCCTCAAAAGTCAGCCACGGCGGAGCGAGCACGGACTTTGGTCCGCTATGGAGCGGCGGGGTCGAGAGGACGGAGCGCCACGTGAACCTACGTGGTAGCGCTCAGCGTAACTCTGGCCCAGGGTGGAGTCCCAGCCCTCCAGCAGCTCCTCGTACGCCCGCACAAGCCACCAGGACACTTCCGCGCCTTGCGCTCGAGGCTCGCCTGCGAACAAAACACGTCCACTCTTGACATCTGTGCACGGCGGACCGGAAGAAGGCCCTTCTTCTTCCGGTCCGGCGCAGCCCGTAAAAATACAATAAAACGTCGAGAAATGCAGCTGGTAATCGGGATTATGCGCCACACGTTGAGCACCAAGACGACAATGGGCGCGCATTGTGGCATCGTCGGGGACTCGCCACGGCGGGAAAAAACCGTCCTTGACAGGGTTCTCGTCGGGAAGGAGGAGCTGACTCCCATTCAGAATGATGCCACGGCGGACGGAGGCGCCTTTTCCGACTTGCCATTTGTTGCTAATTGGCACTCGACAGACAAGTTGGCGTGTGCCAATTTCTTTGGGACGCAACCTCGCCTGCGAGCGTGAGGAAAAGCCGCCTCCCGTAAGGTCCGCCTCCCGCGTTGGGACCGCGGCATCATTCGGTGTCCTCGGCCACACGCGCCCGCGCGTAACGTGACCTCACGCGTGACGAAGGGATGGCGCGACTCGTGAGCGAGCGCCGACAGAGCGAGCGCAGCAAAACGGGACGGCACATACCTGCCGCAGCGGCGACGCCGAGATGGCGGGAGTGAAGTGGGCGGGCAGGCCGACGGGAGACGCGGCTTTCGCAGGACAAGGGGGCCGGCTCTGGGAGGGGGCGCCGAGGAAGGGAAGAAGAAGGGAGGGGGAAAGCGAGGGGGGGGGGGAGAAAGGGAGAAATTCAGACCTGGGGGGGGGAGGGGCTGGCTGCAAGCAAAAAGTGGAAAAGTAAAAAGTGCACAGGTGTTCAAGATGCGGGTGGGGGGCCTGATCAAGGCTGCCGCTCATGTCCCGCGGCCCACCAAAGCAATTCAGGAGCGCGCGCCACACATCGCGCGGTGACATTGGACAGGGCGAGAGAGCGACAGCTCGGAAAAGGGAGGAAGGGGGCAAAGAGCCCAAACCGGAATAGTCGGTCTGGCGAGCCCAACAAGTTGCGTGATGGGACTGCAAGCTTTCGGTGACGCTTGAGCACGTCTGGCACGCGCCGACGCGGTTCGTGCAATCGACAACGGGAGAGGCCGCGGCGCAAAAGGGAAGTCGGGAGCTTTTGCAAGCTTGCAAATCAACAAACGCATTGACAGATCGCAGAGCGTGCATTCGAGCGTGCCGTAAAAGCAAAAGTGCGGCGGCGGCGGCTGACCTGCGCGGCGTCGTCGTCGTCGTCCTCGGAGGCGGGCCCGTCTTTGGAGTAGCGCAGGAACTGCGCCACGTAGGTCATGATGGACTTCTCGTCGGGCTCGCGCACGTCCACATCTGCGGGGGCATCGGCACAGGCGGCCATCAGCGGGTCGCTCGCTCGCTCTCTCTCGCCGCGGAAGCCGCTTATGCGCTCTAGCGCCTCGCGACTTTCCATCCCAGCCGTGCGAGAAGCCGACGCGGCGAACGGGCGAGAAGAAGCCAACAAGCTGGCGCTTTATGTTCCGGCGAAGCCGATCAGGAGACGCTCGGCGTCCTCGGGGCAAGGCCGGCGAGAACAGAGCGTCTTCTTTCACGGGGCACAAAGACGCCTTAGACTTTGTCGGACCCCCCCGCGCCTTGGGGGTCCGCTTGCGCTCAGAATAACCTGGAACGCGCCACTCGGGATCCGCACGTGACCGTCGTTGTCGGCGAGGGACGATCGGGGAGCTCAAGAGCGAGCGAGCGTGGCCTCGCCCGCGGCTCAAGGGGGAGCCAACGCCGCCGAGCGCTTGCGATGAATCGCAACGTGCGGCGGCGCGACATTTCCCGTTGGTAGCCGCTAACTTCAACGCGACGGCGCACAAAACATCCGCGATCCCGACCCGGCATCAACGAGCGAGAAGCTCGCCACAGCACAAGCGCAGGCGCAGGCGCAGGCGCAGGCAGGGCTTTTGCCTGCCGGCGCAAAGGCGCTCGCTCTCTTGGATCGACTCCACCGTTCAAGGGCGGCACAAAACGACGTCAAGTGCAAAGACTTATTTTCTGTCCAACATTTTGGGATCTTATTGAGGCACCTTGTACGTTTGTCCCGAGTTTCATTCCACAGGCGGCCCAAAACGATCAGGCCTGCTCAGGGGCGGTTGCTCTCAAACCGGGTTGAAGCGCAGCCGAGCCACGTCCGCCGTCTGGCTTCAGACTCCAGCCGCCCCCTGCCGACTCGCGGTGCAGCATGCGGGGCCGTTTTTTTAAGACCCCCCCACTTCTACGTGGAAAACCTCCAACGTTTGTGGTTTTTGGAGACCTTTGGCAAGCAGTTCGTGGTGGTCGCTGGGTCCGGTTGGCGGTCCGAAGCGGTCAGGTCCTCGAGTCTAGTTTGCACACCGGGACGCCCGTCCGCCGGGGATCATGGCGCCGTCTCGCCCTTCGCGCGAGTCCCGCATCCGCCGAGGGGGTTGACTTTTGACTTGCCCGGGCGGCCGAGCGCTCGGGCTCGGTCTGACGCCGTGGGACCCGCTTGCAGCGTCAAAAGTGTGGCGGGCTCACGGGCGAGTTTGGCGGCGTTCTCACCGTCGGGCTCCAGCAGCCGCGGGATCCGGAGCTCCCGCTCGGCCACCCGGAAGGCTTCGTCCAGGTTCTGCCTGTTGCTTCTGCCGGCCGCCTCGGACAGGTCCACCGGGTCGCAGCGGAGAGCGCGCAAGATGGCCAGGAAGAGCACGCCGCTGCGCCAGCTGCCCTTGAAGTCTTTCACCGGCGCCGAACATCCCGCCCTGAAAGCAAACGTCAAGTCTCGCTTCCATCCTCGGACTTTTGTTGCGGAATTCAGGGAGAGGCGTTAGCGTCAGGGGCGGCAAAAGGTGCCCGCGAGACGGCCCGCGTGCCAAAGAGAATGGCGGCGGTCTCCTGATCTGAACGGGGGGCGTGGCCTCGCCGAGAGACGGGGCCAAACCTGGGTGGCGCCATACGCACTTGCGGCACTGCTCGCGGACCCACAGCATCAGCGCCTTCTTGGCCGACAGCCTGAAGCGGGCGTGCAGCGGCGACGCCCGACAGGGGGCGGGACCGCCGCCGGCCCAGAGGCCGCCCCGCGACGAGCCGGAGTCCAGACTGGCCAGGGACTCCGCGGACGACTCGCGCGAGCTGAAGGAAAGTCCGCCGGCCAACTCCTCGATCTGTGAAACGGACGCAAACACTTTGACGGACGGACGGCCGGCCCACCCGTGCATGCCGCGCGAGCGCCGAGCGGACGTCACATCCGGCGACCCGACTGCTTTTGCGCAGACTTGATTGGAGGTTTGCTGACGGCCAGGACGGCCGCCGGCCGCTGCCTTGGTTTGGCGCTCACGTGATACTGCAGGATGATGGTCCACACCAGGCCCAGGATGATGGACGGCTTGCCATCGATGATGTCGGGAACGTTGATGTTGACCAGTTTGATCTGCAAATGCAAAGCGCAGCAAGGCGAGGCGAGGTGAGGCGAGGTGAGGTGAGGTGAGGTGACTGACGCCCGCCGGGCTCGAAGGCCGACGCCGGACTTGGACGTTTACCGATTTGTGTCGGAGGAACGAGAGGCCTTTCTCGATGTTGATCCTGTGCCGGAAGGTTCCCCGCCCTCGCTCGCGACTCTGAGCAAACCGGCAGATGCCGTTAGCGTTTGCTGTTTTTTTTTTTGGGGGGGGGGGCGAGGGAGTTTTGGACTTACGAAGCGCTGGTCGCTCATCACCTCCAGCAGGTCCAAGAGTTTGGAGCCGTCACGGAAGTCCTCGAAGAGATCCGCCACCTGAGTGGGAGGTCTCCGCTAGACGCACACGCGCGGGGCGTGTCGGTTCACGGTCGTTAGTCTCAATGTGCACATTCCCTTGCGCTTGCTTGGAAAGACACTTTTTTCTGACCGCCGCACATCCACAACAACAACAAATAAAAAATCCCAAACAAACAAGAAAGGCGCACGAGGGCCATCAGAGCGGCCGTCGGCAAGCTCAGACGCCTCCGTCGCTTGCTGATCGGTCGCGCCTTTGATCGAGGTTGGAGGGGGGGGGCGATGTCGAAAACGAGCAAGCTAACGAGGCGCCAGGCGTCCAAAAAGGAAGACGCCATCAAAAAGGGAAAAGGAAGGTGAGCGACTATTTTTAGCAACGTCCAGGACAAGCCGTGAGCGTCCGGACGAACACTTTGTGGTTAGCATGTGATGCTGGGTGCCACTGAGAGGCGCGGCGCACATGGCGAGGGCGAGGGGAGGGGGGGACGGGTGGGGGGTCTTTAGGTTGTACACTGAGTGGGGCGTCAACGGCGCGCCGTCTGTTGCTGTCCGTCTTTGCCTGCTGTTCTATTTATTCTTCAGCCCCCGTGCGACCCCTCCTGCCCCAACAACAACAACAACGTCGTCCTCCCTGTCCCATTTGCCCTTCGAGATCAACACAAGTTGCCCATTCGCGTTCAAACGACAACGTTTGCTTTTTTGGGGAAACCAGGAAGGACGTCTCGCTCCAATCGTTTGTCGACCGGCACAAAGTCAGACGACTCGCTCACAGATGGACCCCCTTTGTTGTTGTCTTTACTTTTATTATTCTTATGAGGGAACTTGACCTTTTTTTCTTTCCCTCGTAAACCCCAACAAGAGGCCTTTCTTTTCTGGCTTCAAAAAGGGACAGGATTCAAGTCCTCCCGGCCAGCAGGGGGCGCTACACCGCGACCGTTTGGACGCGTCGGAAAATCCTCCCCAAACTATTTCCAAAAGGGCTTTCGAACATCGCTGGCGACGATTTGAACGCTATTTCTGAACATGAGCCAAAAGATGAAGCCCACGAGCCACCAAAATACTTCAAACAACGCGACGAGAGCGGTTAGCTTCCGTGCCTCGGCGCCGGCGAACCACAAGGCGCCCTTTCAAGAATGTCCTCACTTTCGCTCTTTTGGCGTCAACTTGCGAGCTAGCCACGAAGCAGGACGGGCGCGCCCCTCACCCGAAGACGCCGCAAAAGCTCCTTGGAGCTCCTCTCTCGGTCGACGCGCCACTTCGGCTTGCGGCCGCCGTTCGGACCTTCTGGTCTGGTGGGCTCGCGAACCGTCGGCGATTCAAAGGACGCATCTGGCATTGTGAGCTCCGAGCTCGAATTGGCCCGAATGCGCCCGTGCGAGCGAACGAAGACATTTGGGAGCTTTTTTTTCCTTTTCCTCTTAGCAACAGCATGCTAACATTGGCTCGCTAACGAGCTCCAGTTCACCTGTTGCAAGGCATTGAGAAAAGTGAACGTTTGCCGGCACAACAAACGCGAACAAGTGCGGCGAGCGCTCACCTTGGCCAGCTGGGCGTTGACCCAGTTGGTGAAAGTCCTTTTCTGGATCTGCTCCTGCTCCACTGCACTCACGCACACGCACACGCACGCACGCGCACAGACGGACACATCGCTCTTGTTAATTTCATGTTTCCATGCAAGCAGTGAATAGAATACACGTTCGCGAAAGACTCCAACTTCATCAAGCTATTTGAATAGTCGCTCCTTTTTATTTGGATGCCATTTTCTCGGGGCGGGGCATCAAGTAAATCCACAGGCGCAATCATAAGAATAGTTGGCAAAGGCGTCCAATTGAGCTTTCCCAATTCAAAGAAGTGGCCACAAGATGGCGCCGCAGTGCCACTTGGCGCCGCCGAGAACGCGGCAGGTGACGTCAGAGCCAATTTGCGTCTCGATGAAGCTTAACGAGTCCGCCTCACGTCGCGTTCCGGCTGCGGCCTCCCTGTGTGCAGTTCGCATGTCCTCCCCGCGCCTGCGTGGCTTTTCTGCGGGTACTCCGTTTCCTCCCACATTCCAAAAACATGCACGGCAGGTTGACGAAGGCTTGAAATGGTCGCCGGGTGTGAATGTGAGCGCGGGTGGCGTGTTGTTGGCCTCTGCGTGCTAGCAAGCGTCTCTCTCTCTCTCTGCTGCGGTTGAGAGGCAAGAAATTCCGTCTGCGCCGCACAAAGAGCACATTTGACACCAAAGTTGACTTGGACTTGAACTTGAACCCCCGCCGACTGCCCGACGGCAGCTGGGATGGGCGCCCGCCACCCTCGGGAGGATAAACCAATGAGTCCAATATGACGCAATCAAGGCAAACTGTTGACAATCCTGACGTCAAGAGTCGCTTTTGTATTTCACGCCCACTGAAATGAATGAAAGGGGCCCTCAATCCGTTGCGGGCTGCTGCCGCAAAAACAAAAAAAGCAATCCTGCCCTTGATCCGCACTGTGTGTGGGGTGGGGGGAGTGCAGTCAGCACATCACTGAATGCCGTGGAAAGCGTCAGGCGCTCACATTTCACGCCACGATCCAATTCGGCACGGGAAGGCTGTTGAATCGTTTTTTCTTCTCGGTCTGCAACCGAGGCAGCCGCTCTCCTCGTTTGCCGTCTTTGGGGCAGAACGAGAAGACGGCGCCTTCGCCTCTCGTCTGTGTCGACTGTGTTGCTCCACCGTTTGTGTGTCGCGTACACACAACACCCGCGGTCGAAAAACTCCCGCTAGCCATCGCTGCTAACCGCTAGCATGCAAACGAGCTTTTCCATTCACGTTAGCATCAAGCTAATGGGTAAGGCAGCGCAGATGTGTTTTGGAATTGCGTCGACGCCACGCAGCGCAGCGCAGCGCTCCCACCTCCAATTTTACGCGCGCAAGTCGAGGCCAAAATATCGCGACAATTTGGACGGCACCTTGACCCTTGACCTGGAGCGGCACCAACATTGGAATACGTTTTTCAAGCGGCCGCTGGAATCGGACGTTCAAATGTGGACTCGAGTGGGCAAAATGTGGGCGACGTTTTTTTTTTCCAACTGGATCTTGTTTGCAAAGAAAATCTTTTGTTGGGCACGCGGCTGCAAGACGCGCCTCGTCAAAGGAGCTTTTTGTTTTGGTTTGATGTGACAAGGTGACGTCATCACTTCCTGTTTCAGGAGTTCACCTTGCGGCCAGTCGAGTGGCGCCCGCACAAGCCAGCAACAAGTTTCTTGCTTTGTCGGCTTTGTGAGGCGCTCCGGAAGATTGGCCGCGCCCCTTCGGCAGCTTTTTGTTTGTTTCTCACGCGTTGTCGACTTTGAAATGGTGCCGGCCGATGGCCGCGATTACAAGTTGTCGGTGCGACGTCAGGATCCAGCTCGATTTTGCTTCGCATCTGCCCGAGGCGACGTTGACGACGTGACGGCAGAAATGAAGTCGGCGTCGTCGTTCACGAGAAGAAATCAACTCACCCATGCCGGCGGAAGTTTTCACATCGTCAACACGGGCGGGCAGGCACGGGCGGCGACGCCGAGATAGCGGAGGCAAAATGAATTTGGCTTTTCTGGTCCGACAGTCTTTCAAGCAGGTTAGACGGACTTAAGCCCCGCCCCCTAGTGACGCGCCAATCAAATGCCAACTCGCTTAACCCTTCGCTCTGCCGCCACTCACACTTTTTGGAGCATCGACGCCTTCGAGATACGAGTCGGCCGACTCGAAACGCTGATTTTTTTTTCTTTCTTTTCAGTACTTTGAGCTCAGTTCAAAAGTGTCAAAGTTCTCGAGTTCTGTGCTCAAGTCAGCAGCAAGTTGGCAAGCAGTCAACGTTGCCGCTGAACGTCCTTCCTTCCTTCCTTCCTTCCCACCTCCAGCTGACGAGAAGAAGACGCAAACGGGCCTCGGGCAGATATTCTGGAGACTCGACCAGCAGCGACGGAAAGTCGGCGTGGCAGTTTTGTGCTGCCCCCTAAGGCCACGTTGGGTACTGCGGAAGGAACCCAACTTTTGTTGGAATTTTTTGTCTCTTTTTTTTGGGGGGGGGCTTACTTCGTGCATTTAACAAACGTATGTTGGTGTTTTGAAGTTGGGGGGAAGGGGGGGGTGTTGCAATTTGTCAAGTCTCGCCTGTCGTTTTAACGCTCGACACTCGAAAAGAGAAAACAAGCTCCATTTCTGGTCGCATTTTGACTTGTAGCCACCGCGGGAGCACTTTTGGTGCCGCGTCGCTTTACTGACCCTGCAGCAGCACCAGCAGATTGTCGATGTCCAGGGGGGCGGAGCCTGCCTCCGCCATGACGTCATCGGGGCAGTCGGAGGCCATCCGGGCTCGGCGGCGCGCCGCTGGCAACGTGGCGCCTCTGCGCAGACGAACAACAAAATGAGACAAGGATAACGCCGCCACCGCCGCCGCCGGAACACGGACGTGACGGCGGCAAGACGACAACACCTGACCTGAGCGGAGCGGAACGCGCGCCAACATCGGTTTGTTTTGCCTTGGGGCTCGCGTTGAACATGCGGCGACATCCCGAGCGCACACGTGGCGCTCGACAAGCCGCCGACGAAGGCGTGTTCGAAAAAGTCACCTTTGGGGTCAACCGCCGCCCTCTAACGTTCACCCCGAAATAGAAACGCCGACGTGTGCGCGCGCGGCTCGGCCCCGCCGTGCAGGTCATCCCAAGGTTGCATTTTTTTGGCTACGCGCTTTCCTGTTGGCGCTTTCCCGGGAGTTCAGGAAGTGCCGATCCACGCGCCAGGACGATAATGCGCGGGAAATCGTGTCATTGGGAAGGTCCAACAGAACCGGTTGCCCGATGCATACAAGCGGCCGAAATCCGTTTCCTCCGCAGAGTGTCCAGAGGGGGGCGCTCGCGTGAGAAGCTCAAAGTTGTGGCACTTCTCCTCCACATCGAGAGGAGCCCGCCGAGGTGGCTCGGGCAGCTGATTAGGAGGTGAGGTGTTCCGGGCACGGAGGACCTGCTGGGGACGAGCCGGGACACACCAGGTGCTGCCCGGGAATTCCCAACCCGAACCCCCCCGGGAAGAGCTGCAAGAAGCGGCTGGGGAGAGGGAAGCCCGAGCGCTCGGTGTCGTCGGCTCCTTGTTGCTTTTTGCCAGCGTCATGTTTGTTGCCGTTTGTCTGCTGCCGTCAGTGTCGGCTTTGTTTCGGTCACGCTTCTGTTGTGATTTTTGTTTGCTACTTTGGACTCTGCTTGTTTTGGATTTCGTCTGAATCCAATTCTTTCAAGTGCCCCCCCCCGCTCCCCCCTCCACCACCACCTCGCAAACGTGACAGGAGGCGCCAGTCACGTGACCCGCTCAGGTGGCGCAACGTGCTAGTTAGCGTGAGCGGCTCGCCGCCCGGGTGAAGGTCGGCTCGCCTTGCAGGAGGGGGCGCTAAAAATAGCTGGCCCGACTCCGAAACGCGCGCCGCTGTCGCTGCTCTCAAAGTCAGACACTTTTGTCCTCTGAGGACAACGCGGCATGGCGCTTTTGTAAACAAATTAAACATAAAAGGGACACCCCCACCCGACAGGACTTTTCCTGAGTTTGTTTTTCTTAGTTTGCTTACTTGTGACGAAGGTCGGCAGAGTGGACAGACGCAACGCGCAGAAAATGTCCCCGGGCCGGAAGAAGTCCGGACGACGAGTCGAGGACGGCGGTCGGGGAAGCTCGCGCGCCGCTTGCACTCGGAAGTCAACTTAAGAGCTCTGACGTGCGGCCGCAGACCAACCGGGAGAAGAAGGCCCCCCCCCCGACTTTGGCCACCGCTTAATATAGACGCAAACGCGCACGCACTTGACACCCGCTTGGGAAGACCAATGGGAAGCGGCACAGTGATGAGCGCAAACAAGCCACCCCGAACCCCCCCCCCCGCGGTTCATCCTAGCGTCAGCCACAGTGAGGTGGTGGTGGGGCTTCCTTCAATGGCTCCAAGCCAAGTTTGCAAAGGAGGTTGTTGGCTTTCTTCAAATGGCGGCGCCAAGCAAAACGGCGGTGGCGCTTCTGTTTGCGGCCACCAGGTGGCAGCGTAGGGCCGCGCCTGCCTGCAGCTGCGCACCGGTTGCTCATCGTGTCGTGAGTTGTCTGTTTGAAAAGGGAGGGAGGACTCCGGCTCACTGTTTGTGCTGCCACTGTTGGCTTTTTGCTGGGCTTCTTTTTGTTCTCAGGACTTTGTTGAGGATTTCCTTTTCTCTGGCTTTGAATGCAATTTTTGTCAACTTTGCCCTGCTCCGTCCCCCCCCCCCCCCGCCTTCGGGGCCGTCCAATCAGCTCTTCCCCTCCGAAACGAGCGTCCGCGGCGGCGCTTCTCCCGCTCGGCCACCGGGGGGCACCGCGCGTTCGGCTTCTGCTTCCTTTGCCTTCCGTCCCCGCTCGGCGGATGACGAGCGACGGGCGCCCGGCCGTCTGGTTTATCCGCCGACGATCTTGGTTGCTTGTGAAACGGCAACTGTGGATTCTCTTGGCGCCTCGTTGGCATTCTCCATTCGTGTTCGCCACCCGCTTGTTGCGACGACCCCCCGCGCGAACGACCCCCCCGCGATTTTCTGGCTCTTCAGTTGCATTTGCAAGTCAACTTTCACCGGGAGGGAGTGGCATCCTGCAGCTCGCGGCCACCTTGGAGGAATTTGAAGCATAGGTCAGCCACGCCCGGCCGTCTTTGTCGGCGCCTCAACCCTCGCCCATGAAACAGGCCCCGCCCCCCTCTGAGCCTCCGTTTACTGCTCGCTAACCCGAACAGCGTCCGGCTGAGAGGCCAAAGTTGGGGCGAGTTCCTTTCAAGATTTGAAAACGAATTTTCAGAGCATCTGCAAAAGAACTCTTGAACGAGCCAGCGTCGGAGTGACGCGCTCCTCCTACGAGCTCCGGTTGGGAGGCCGGCCGCAGCGTTCGGGAGCAACTGGAGACGCTCGATGGAGGATCAGTCGCCAGACTCCAAGGTCAAATCTGGGACGAAGGCACGAGCGACTGTTTCCAAGTGCTCTCCAGAGAGGACCTGAGTCGCCAGCAGGTGCCGGGGGGCGGTGGCTCTGCATGTGATTTGGGGGGGGGGGGCAAAGGAAGAAGAAGAAGAAGAAGAAGCTGAGAGCGTCCAGTGGAATCTTTTTCGCTGCTTCGCACTGCAGCCTTTGCCAAAAATGCCTGCCAAGTGCGCGCACACCCGCGCGCACACCCGCGCGCGCGCGTGCCGATGAGAGGTGTGATGTCAACCAGCAAGATTCTTCTTGGGTTTTTTGGTTTGTTTGTTTCCCTTCTGACATTTCAGCCCTGCTGTACGCCGTTCTTTAAAAACGGCACCGACGCCCACACAGACATGTGAGTGCGCTCGTGCACTAGCGTGGCTGGAAAACAACTCAAAGGTGATGTCACAGTCATTTTTCAGCGGCCGCGCCTCAAACCAAACTCCCGCCGCTCCGCCGCGTCTTTCACGAGCTTTCGGGATTGTGAAAGTGAAAGGAATGCCGATCGAGCGAGACCGAGAGACGCGCACGTGACCTGGCCTCCCTTCAAAATGGCCCCTGGGGGGGTCGTCGCATTGGGTGGTAGTTGCGTTGCGGTCGGGCAGGGGGCGCTCATCAAGTTTGGGAAAAGGAAACCTAGAATAATTCCTTTCAGCCACAATGACGTCAGTGGAGCACGTTTGAATCATGTGCAAACCCTTATTTTAAAAAACAAACCGGGGTGGGGGGCGGGGGGCAGCCCGGTGAGACGTCTTGAGCCAACACAAAAAGTTTCCTCGATTTGACTGCCGGAGGTTGCCGTGACAATCTCCGCACGCACGCGCGCCTTTTCGTTCCTTCGCCATGGAGGGTGGCATGACGGGAGCGACCTCGAGAGGCCGGCGCGAGCCTGCGGGAGCCAACCAAAGGGGCGAGGAAAAACGGAGAGGGCGAAGGAGACAGAGGAAGGAAAAGAGGACCAAGGAGGGAAACAAGACGAGGCTACCGGAGGCGCGAAGGCCGCAACGACTGCGCGTCCCGGCGTGAGCTGCGGGCGCCCTCGTGTGGACCAAACGGGTAGCGCACTTCGCGTCCGCAAAGCCTTGCGCAGGAAAAACAAAAGAAAACTCAGCAGCGCAACAGTGGCTTCCAATTCAAGCGTCGCGGGGGGAGGGCAAAGAAACGGGAGGGAGGCTCACTACAATTTTCGAAGCGGAATTCAGAATGAAACAAAAAATCCAGATTTGACACCTGTAGACCATAAGCAAGGACAAGGTTGAAAATATAGGTGTCCAACTCCAGTCCTGGAGGGCCGCTGCCCTGCCCTGCATGTTTTCCATCTCTCCCTGTTGCAACACACCTGCTTCAAATGAACAGGTTCAATGTCAGGCTTCCGCAGAGCTTGCTGATGATCTGATCATGTGAACCAACCAGGTGTGTTGCAACAGGGACACTTGGAAAACATGCAGGGCAGGGCAGCGGCCCCCTCCAGGACCGGAGTTGGACACCTATGGTCGAAAAGATGTCCTGGTTCATGCGTCGGGCTGGTCACATATTGCAGCAAATTCAAAGAGTCGACAAGTCTTAACAAGTCCTTTGCGAGTAGTTTTTCCGGACAGCACACGTGGCTATGAAAATCCCCCATTAGGAGCAGATGATATCCTATCTCAGCCTGATTTCCGCAAGAAAGGTTGAAAAGTGGCTTCAAAAGTTGCATTTCGGAGGACGGTCAATGACAGCGCGGAGCACGACCGGGGGGGGGGGGACACGAGCGACTTCAAAGAAGGTTGCTTCAAAGCTGCTGGCCCATGTGCCCAATGTGCAGCGTTGACATTTGAAATGGTTTTGAAAGATACTCACCGTTCCTCCACCACGGCCCGATGTCCTCCTCGGGGTAGACATCGAGGAAACCACAGTCGGGTGGCAACAATTCAAGTCAAGCGTTGGACTCACCAGCACCCGCGGGCGCCCTCTTGCGGCACCCAACGGAATGGCTCGACTCAAAGTCTCAACTGCGCATCGGTTTGCCATCTTCAAATGGTTTTTCTGACCACTAAACTTCACTTGCAATTCCCTTTCAAGTGTATTATTCCCATTTATGGCGATAGCAAGTCGTCCCGTTGGCCTCGACTGTATTTAAGTGCCGTGTGCAAGTTGGAACCGTTGCAAGTACATTTGTGGTCCTGTCCCATCTTAGCGCCGAGTCACCGACGGACGACAGGCCGCGAGGCTCCACCGTGGCCCGGTCGCTCTCCCGGCGAGGAGCGGATGACCTTGCGTGTTGCGCTGACGCCAACTCAAATGGTTTGCAATTGACATTTGGCGTCCCCCGTCCATCCCGCGCTGCGAAATATGTTCCCAAGAGGTCTCACTGGACCACCCGGGGCGGGCATCGGTGACGGACCGACACCGTCCGGTCGACGGGTGCCCAAATCCCGCCCAGCCCCGAACGCTCGCCGTCTTCCGTCAGCCAAAGTCAGCAAGTGGCCGCTTGCCACTCGGATCCGGCGGTCAAAGATGGGGATTCGCCTCGTTAGCGCGCGGCGGCGGCGAGTCCTCGCAACTAGCTGCTAGCGCGGCGGATGAGAGGAAGAAGGGCCCGTTCCTCTTGGCTAGCTCAGCTCGCCAAAGTCGAAGGGGCACGGACGCTTTTCTCACCAGAAGTCGTCTCGTCAAACAAGTTGAAGGAGTCGAAGCCCAGGTCAAAGGGCATCCAGATGCGGCAAAGTGCGACAAAGGTCCAAATATTTTCAAGCCCCGCCCCACACAAGTCATTTCCTCATTTTCAGAATTTTCTTTTCTTTTTTTTTCCTTTTTTTTATTGTTATCGTTTAGGTTTTTTTTCCCGTCCGTTTGTAATAATATCAGTTGAAGGGAAAAAGAAAACAAAATATTTACAGTGTTGAAAGCATGAAAACAGACGTGATGATGAATCTATTGGAAAGTAATCGCACAAACACAAGAAGAAAAAAAAACATAAGAAAAAGAAAAACAATTTAAGAGATCAGCGGCGTTCCCGATCCAAACCGCAGACGCTGCCCGGTTGGACTTGACCGGGGTGGGGGAGGGGTTGAATCTTCTGGGGCGGGGGGAATCTTCTGGGGCGGATACAGCCGATGTGAGGGGGCGGGGTCTCGTGTCTGGTGTTAAGTGGGGATGATGGCGTCGCTCCGTAGGCCTCGCTTGAGCTCCAAGTCCTCCAGCTTCTTCCACAGCTCCTCGCGCTCCTTCTCCTTCTTCTTCTCCCTGCGGCGCACAACAAATGCCAAAGGTCACCGAGGCGCCCGCGTCACCATGCGAATCCGCGCGTCGCCGCCGCTCACGGCCAAACGCGACATGTTTTGCATCTCGTCGCATGCTTTGCGCGTCCCTCCTCGCTTCAATTGATGTCGCGGAGGGGAGGGGAGGGAGGGAGGCCGGCGTGAAAACGCGTGCGCGTTTCTTACCGCTGGCGGTCTGACTTGTACGTGGCGGTGAGCTCGTCGAACAAAGTGCTGTTCATCTCCATGAAGGCCTTCAGCACGTTGTACACCAGCGCCACGATTGCCCTGAGGGACACCACACGGCGGTCAACGTCTCCACACGCCCGCGGCACCAACCAAAGTCACCCGCGCCCCAACGCGACCGTTGCCGAGCTCGGGCCGGTTTTCTTCGACGGACGGGGGCCTCGTCATCGCCGCGGCGCACACGTCTGCTCGGAACCGTTGGCGTCGTTCGCGCAGCGTCACGCGGGCTCGCCTGCAGGGGGTGCCAAAGTCCGGCCCTCGGGGGCCACCATCCTGCCTTTCCCCCGTCCTCCGGCGCGGCTCAGGGGCGTTGCCGGGCTTCTGCGGGGCTGCTCTCTCGACTCGGGCGAGGAACGCCCGCGTGTTCCTCGCCCGAGTGGAGCTCCGGGACCGGAATTTGGCACCCCCCCCGGCGTTTGGCAGAAAAAGGCCGGGCGGCCGCGAGCTCGGTGGCCGAGGAGGAGGAGGCGGTCTTGCGGTGGTTAGCGATGACGCGAGGAAGGAGGCTCACGGGTTCCAGTGCTCTTTGGAGATGCGGTAGAGGCTGGCGAACATGATGGGCAGGATGACGCTGGAGTTCTCCTCAATCAGGCTCATGATGTACTCGTTGTTCCAGTAGTAGAGCGCCCGCTCGGCCACCTGCGCAGGCGCGCGCGGCACAAACAGCAGCGCCGTCACAACTCTGAGCGGGCCGTGGTCCCCTCCCCCTCCCTTGGTGGCGACGGCAGCAAACCTGGAAGTGCGGGCTGGACACGCATCTGGAAATCTGTTTGAAGAGCGGCTCCTGGATCTTGACGAACTGGGTGGGCTCGATCACGTCCAGGATCTCCTCCAGCTCGCCCAGAAACATCACCTGGGGGGGAGGGGGGGCGAAGGCCTCAAGCGGCGGCAACGATGACGACGATGTAGAGAAGAAGCGGCTCACCTCTTTTTGACTGCAAGTTTTGGGCCAGAACTTGAGTAATCCTCGGATGACCTGAACAAATTGAGCCATCGCGTCAAGAGTCGGCAGCCCAACGTGTCGCCAACACAAAGCACAACAAACCAGCACAACATCCCATTCGACTTTGGATTGGTTGCCACGGCGACACGAGCCGACGCCGACTCACCGGTTCTGTTAATGTGGGGTCTTTCTCTAGGAACTGTACAATGCAATACGCCAACTGCACAAAAGAAAGGAGACCAGCGCTTGAAGACCACGGGGGGCTGGGGGGGGGCCCGAGTCTCGGGCGCCTTACCTGCGCGTGGAAGAGCGACAGGCTGCGGACCGTGTGGAGCGGGATCAACACTTTGACCAGAAACTGTTTATGCTCCGCCTTCAGCGGCAGGGCGAAACCGTTGATTATACTGCGCGCACGCAAGCACAAGCACAAAAACAAACAAACAAACAACGGTCATTCATTCATTTGGCTGATGAAATGATGTCATGGCGCGTCCCCGTTGAAGACACGCCAACAAAAACACAACAAACAAAATGGCCGCCATTTTCACAAACTCCCGACTTGTGACGATGGAGCCGCTCTTCTCTGACTAGAAACCCAAAAACCTTTTCCCGTCCTTTCCGCGGGGGTGGGGGGGCGAGGGGGGGCGTCCGTCCACATACCTGCCCAGGATCTCCAGCAACTCGGCCACCCCGTTGAAGTGCTCCGTCTCATAAACAAAACTGCGGCAGAAGAGAAAAAAGGCGCGCTTCAAACGTCGCGCACGCCCTGGCAACATTTTGCGTGCCGAGCAAAGCGGGCGCTGACCGTAGAAAAATATTATTGATCTGTTTTCGTATAAAAGCCCTCAGTCCCAGGAATTTGCCGTAGATTCTATGCAGGACCGTCTTCAGGTAGTCTCGCTCCCGAGGGTCCTCGCTGTCGAACAGCTCCAGGAGCTGGGGAGCAGGGGGGGGGGGGCAAAGGCAAACATTAGGCCGGCACGGCAAGTCAGATTTTTTTTCCCCCGACGATCGGCCTCCCGGTCAGTCAAGGGGGAGCCGATCGGCAGAAAAGCGGCTAATGGCCGGCTGCGGGTTTTTTTTTGCAGGTTTGGCGGTAGACGCAAACGCAGGCAACGGTTGGTCAGCGCAAGCTTTTTTTCCGCACTTTGCGTGAAAAGCTAAACCAACGGCGGCTTTTCTTTGCAAGAAAAAGGAGGCCAAGCCTTTGGAAGGAGCACAATTTCTGCAAGTCTCTCTTCTGATCTTCATCTGGGCCACACGGCCGACAAACGCCGACAAACACCACGTAACCAATTCCGTGTTCTCAAGTTGTTGTTTTGGATTTTTTTCCAATGCCCCGCGTCAACGTTTAGCAAGCGGGGTGGAAAAAAGTAGGCGGAGCTTTCGGCGAATGAGTTGAGGCGCTCGTTTCCCAAGCGTACCGGGACGTCTTGTTTGCAGCGAGCGCGCGCTCAATGTCGACGTGGCGCGCTCCAGGAAAACACGTGGAGACAGCCGGCCAACGCTTTGCGCGCTCTTCCTTCAGGCGCAGCGTATTTGTTTATTGTGGCTGAAGATCCGCGGCACCTTTTGGGAACCGAGCGCCCGACAGACCAGGCAACGCAGCGCCGCCAACGTTGGCCCTCCCCCAGTCTCGACGGTGGCCTGGCTTGAATCCGCGGCCTCGGGGGGCCCGCCGCGTACGGCGTGCGCTCGCCTACCGCTAAGGCGAGCGGCGCTAAGGCGCGCGTTGCCTCGAGGCTCCGAACGCGCCGGCAGCGGCGCAGTTGTGAGCGCGAGCGTCAGGAAGCGGCGTGCGAGTGTGAATGCGGGCGTGTGGGCGCACCTGCAGGACAAACTTCTGGTCTATGTACTTTTTGGCAATGCTGGGCTGGAACTCCTGACTTTCCAAGAAGCGAATGAAGAACTCGTAAACCAACTGAGGAGAAGGAAAGACGACAACGGCCGTCAGCGGGGGGGGGAGAAAGGGCGGGCCCAAAGCGCGGGCGCGGCCGGCGCTCGCCTGTAAGTGGGGCCAGGACGCCTCCAGCGTGGGCTCGTCCTCTTCGGGGTCAAACTCGTTACTGTCGCTCGGCGGGAGGGTCCGGAAAATGTTGTGAGACACCTGAAGACGGCGGGGAAAGGCGTCAGGACCCCCCCCAACCGCGGACACGGCGGCGGCGGCGCACTCACCATCTTGACCACTTCGGGGTAGGCCTGCTCCGTCAGGTAGCCGCGGCTGACGGTGACGTAGTCCACCAGCTCGTTGAGCGTGGAGCGCTTGTACTCCTTCATCTTCAGGTCCGACAGCGTGTCCATGAAGTCGAAGACGGTGCAGCACTGCTGCAGCTTCTTCAGGAACAGCTCCGGCTGCTCCGGGGCCGGCACGTCTGCGCCGGAAAGACGCCCGTCAATCAAAACCGCGCCGCTTCCCCAGCCGCCTCGCGACGCGCCCAGAAACGGCCAGAGAGGGCCGTCGGGTCTTTTCTGCGTTGGGGTGCTGAAAGCGCTTCACGCCGTGACTTCCTGACGACGCGGCCAATCAAGTCCAGCAAAATCCTTGGACGGATTTCCATCGTTTGGGAGGAAGTGACCGGTGCGCTTTCAAGGCTTCGCAAGGGTGGGAGCCAAAGAGCCTTGCTGGACTGATGTCAAGAGCGCCGCTGCTCCCAAAGCGCCCCCCCCCCCAAAAAAAGTTCTCCCTCCCGTTGAGACGGCAGCCGCGAGGAAGCGTCTCGGGGCCGTTTGAAGGTTTACGAGCGACGGGCTAACTTTAACTTCCCCCCCCCGACACCCACCTCCAGCCCCGACGCTCCCTCGCCGGCGGCGGAGAGGAAACGCAGAGGCGAGCGCACCCGGCGGATTGGTGCCACCGCCGCGCCTCGTTTGGAGCAAGTGTCGCCGCTGGGGGAATGTAAAGCGACACCCGGCGGCTCGGGTTTCTCCCGGGGCGGGGGAGGGGCCAGATGAGGTCGGCGGGTGGCGGGCTCCAGCAGTCCAACGTGGCGGGGCGTCTCGCCGCGGCTATTTTGGAGGGCCTCGGTTTGAACCCGATGACCAGGAAGCTCCGACGGAGCCCCGCCAACCGAGGCGACCCCAAACGGGCGCTGCCGTCCTCCCCCCTTGCGTGCCGGCGGGCTTCGATGGAGCTGCTGGCAAAGGGACCTCTCCAAAGAGTCAACAAGGCTCCCAAACGTCGAGACAGAGCGCCGCATTAATCTCGCGATTAAAAAAAATTCATCGAGTTAAAATTGTCTGAAATTAACGCCGATAATAACGCATTAAAGTGACAGCACTAATATATATATACACAGTCAGACCTCGGTTTTCGAACGTCTCAGTTCTCAACCAATTCAGTTTTCAACCAAAAATGTCGAGGTTTTAATGCCTCGGATGACGAACAAATTTCGGTTGTCAAACGAACTGAGCGCACCATTTGACTCCTCTCGCATTCCTGACTCGAGGAAGTGACGCTTCAGTGAGAAGACGTGTTCAGTCAACATTTTGATTTTAAACAGAGCGTGATTTTGGTTTTCGAACAATTTCGGTTTTCCAACAGCCTTCTGGAACGGATGATGGACGAAAACCGAGGTTCGATTGTAGATATTATGTCTATATATACTGTATATACACATATATATACACATTATACATATATGTATATACAAAATGACATTTGTTGAGAAGGTCATTCTATTGGGCTGTTGTTCAAAAAGCAAGTCCTCATTTTTACAGGCGATGCAGAAGTCAGCAATGCAACGTTTCTTTCAAAATAAATCTATATAAATATGAAATTATATGGGAAAAAAAAGAGGAACGGCGCAAAAAATGATGCAATGTTGTTGTTTCTTATCTCATCCGATTGTCATGAGCATCCTGAGTTGCATCCCTAAGCTTGTACCGGCGCGAGGAGATGGAGGCGGATTCAGTGGGCCCAGCTAGCAAATGTCGGCCCGCAGACGTGCGGCGGCGGCTTACCTTTGAGCAGCGGCAACGGCGTGAGCTCGATGGGTTTGCCCTGAGAGCGGAACTGGGACGAGCTCTGCGAGCGCTTCTGCTTGGCCTTCCTGACAGACTTGCGGGAAAATCCGTCCACTTTGTCCACGGATGGAGGCGTGGTGGCTGCCGAGGACATAGCCCTGCTGGGGGGGGGGGGACAAGGGCCGCACGCGTCACTCGCGTGCGTTGACGGCACGCGCGCAGACAAACAAAACAACACAACACCACCACGAGGACGACAACGACAACGAGCACTGGCGGCGCATCCTCTTGTTGCGGAGGCGTGGCGCGCCTCAAACCCAAAGCGCCGAGTCATCCGACACATGAGCCGAACGGTCGCGACCGTCAAAGCTCTCCAGAGGGTCCAGAAGCAAGGCCCGCGGGGCACCAGGAGCTTCAAAACGGACCGGAACCTCACCCGAGGTCAACGTGCGCCAAGACGTGCCGACCTGTCACGGCCGCCGCTTCAAATCGGTCGGCCGTACCTGCCCCGTTGCCACGTCTGCCGTCGGGAAGCAAACGGCAAAGGCGGCAAACGGAACGTTGTTGCGCTTCTCATCTGCCCGTGAAGACGCAGCTGAGAAGCTTTGCATTCACGCTCGGCGTAGCGCTAGCAAAAACGTCTGCTCTCCCTCCTTCCCGCACTCGCAAACACGGCGACTGCGTACAAAGTGCTGTTCAGGTTGCAACTACAGTGAAACTCCTCTAGAACGAAACCTACATGGGCGAAAATACCCCCTTATGTGAAAAAAATCTTCATGCGTGAACACAATTCCCATTCTCCTGCCCCCCATACAATGAAACCCCCTGTTGCGTTATACGAAATCATTTTCTCTGCTCCAGCCTCGTGAAGACCTTCACTACAACAAAGTCTTATCCAACAGCGACCTCTAGTGCTTCGTTCGGAAACATCAACAGCAACCACCACACTGGTTGACATAGTGAACGGTGTTTATCGTAAATTTCGCAATTTCTTGCGACAATATGAAGTGTGTGCTCATACTTAGGCACTATTGCAATAAAAATAGAGTACACATACGTTTGTGTGTGTGTGTGTGTGTGCTTACATCTGAGATCAAATTTGCTACAGTGAAAAACCCCCCGTTGTGAAAAATGTCTTGCCGCAAACATGATTTCATTGTAGAGGAGTTTCACTGTATCACATTTACAACAATAAAGCTCAAAATCAGGAACAAAGATGGTAAAAAAAAAAAAGCACCAAAAGAGTCAAACTAAGATGGAGTGTGTTATGTGTTGTGTTTACGATTTGATTTGTGAACGGTTTTGTTACAGCTGCAGCAAAACGTGTACCGTGAATGCGCAACGCACGCCCAGGGAGGATATTTCTCCTGGAAAAAGTCACCTATGGTGGGGGCGGTCCGGAAGGTAAAGCCGCAATTGGCACGTTGGTATGAAGTCGGGCGGAGTTGGCGAGGAGACATCACCTTCAATCGGGGATTAGCCGGCAAGGCTAAGAGCGGCGCCGAGCTGACGTCTTCCCAATCAAAGATCCAAACATAGCGGCCGCCGCGAGCGCCGCTAATCGGCACAGCAGGCGCGTCGCCGCGGCAACAGCGGGGCCGTGCGCCGTGTGCGCCGTTCTCCTTTTTCCCGCCCTCGTCTGCCGCTCGGGAAAAACCAAAGTCGCCCTCGTCGATACAAACGAGATGCTGACTCATCAAAGGCTGTCAATGATGTGGTGGCGATGACGATGATGACGGCGGCGGCCATTTTGCCACCCGTTCCAAAACACACCCCACCCGTCAGCTCGCGCGCACAAACGGGTCCCCGATCGTCCCGCTCAAGGCCACCGCGTCGTCAAAGCAGCAGCAGCCGCCGCCGTCCTCACCTGGGCGGCGGAGGGGCGGCGCCCTCCCCGTGTACGACCATCCGTCCCTCGCTGTCTGCCCGCCCGAATCGACCGCGGCCACCGCGACGAGCGCCAGGCGGCAAAAAAGGAAGAAGAGCTCGACGCAGAGGACCGGCGCGGGACGATGCGGGAGCCTGCGCCTCCTCGGCCTCTTACATAAGCAGCCTGACGACATCCGCGCAAGCTCGCTGCCGGCGGGGGGAGGAGGAAGGGGGGACGAGGGAGGGATTACGAGGAAGGGAGGGGAGGAGGCTCGTCCGTCCGTCCCTGTACAGAAAGAGCACGGAACGGCGTGGGGAAGGACAGAAAGGAAGGAGAGCGCAAGCGAGAGGAGGAAGAGGAAGGAAGGAAGGTAGGAAGGAAGCGAGCAAGCAAGGAAGGAAGCAAGAAAGGAAGGAAGGGAAGGAAGGAAGCAAGAGAAGGAAGGAAGGAAGGAAGGAAGGGAGCAAGCAAGGAAGGAAGGAAGGAAGCAAGAAAGGAAGGAAGGAAGGAAGCAAGAGAAGGAAGGAAGGAAGGAAGGAAGCAAGCAAGGAAGGAAGAGAAGGAAGAAAGGAAGCAAGAAAGGAAGGAAGGAAGGGAGCAAGCAAGGAAGGAAGGTAGGAATGTAGGAAGGTAGGAAGAAAGGAAGCAAGAAAGGAAGCAAGAAGGAAGGAAGGGAGCAAGCAAGCAAGGTAGGAAGGAAGAAAGGAAGCAAGAAAGGAAGGAAGGAAGGGCCGCTGCAACGGGAAGTCGACAAGCACTCCGCACGCACAAATTCAAACGACAGCTGCAACTGACGCTCATTGGAAGAAACGATCGGGAGGATTCGTCAATGAATCGCACAAAAAAAAAAATCACTTCCATCCCAGAATGCGTTTTTTCCCCATTGTTGAATTTCTTGCTTTGTTTTCTGTTGTTGATTAAATAAAAAAAAGCAAGAAATTCAACAATTTAAATTAAAAAACAAATAAAATACCTTTCTCATTTCCATGTTTTTTTTCCGATTGTGTGATATCGGGGTGACAAAAAAGGGAGATTGAGGGCAGCACTGGGTGAGCGCGCTTGACTTGTTTTCGCCCGCAAATGCAAACTGGAGAGTGGCCTGGACGAGCGAATCGAGGTTTTCGCGACGGCCCGACCAGCCAACGCATTTTCACTTTGCCATTATTTCCGACGGGGGCCGATGTCATTCAACTCAATGTGTTTGATTGACAAGTGTCCTGTTTTTGGACTCAAAAGTCACATTCGGCGGCGAGTGAATTTTGGGGGGGGGGATGTATCAAAGCACAAAAGCTCCGCGGCGCAGTTCCGAGCTCCGAAGCGGAGATTTGGAGCACAACAGCCTGTTTCGAGCGACAACTGGAGAACGACTACACGTTCAAATTTGCAGATTTTTGCCGGCCACTGAAAACAAGTCCGCCAGCCTTCTTTGCATCTCAGCTCACTCGGCGGCAGCCATTTTGAGGCCCACCTTGACTGGAACGTTTGCCAGATCCTCCACCCAAACAAGTAGCGGGGATTGCATGTGTGGACTCCGCCCGCGTGGCCGCCGGCGACACGCCCACTGCGCTGATAAGCGGGCAGCGCTTAGTCATCAACGGCGACGACGGCAGGCAGAGACTTTGAATGTTCAACTCACGTCGCTGGGCTGCTCCCCTGCCGACGCTCCAAAAGTCAAGCGCACACCTTGACACGGACGCACGGGGCAGCGCGTGATCGGGGCGTGCGTGCGCACCACGCACGCGGGAAAAACTCCCCGAGAGCAACGGTAGGCCACCGCTGTCGTCTACAGACCGCCTCACCATCGCTTCTGCTATCTTGATTGAAATTCAAGAATTTCAGTGCCATCCCGGTCTGGATTTCCTCCAGACCGGACGAAAGTGGCCTTCGTGAGAAAGCGTTCCTTAAGATGGCACCCAAAGAGAGCAGGTTCAGGGAGAACAGCAGAGGCCCCGCAATCGAGCCCTGCGGAACACCACATGACAGCGGGGCAGTTCGTGACTCAGAGTGAGTGCGGTACTACTCGCTGACTCTGCGGTTACGGCGTGACCCGGTCAGCTAACTGTTTACAACGCGGATTCAGCTGGCGGATGTATTTTGGCTGTCCGGCTTGATCCAAATATCAGAGGAGCGTTTCCTTCAAAACGTACCGAAAATGACGGAAAATCTCAGGGTGCCAATCGCCGTTGATGGACGGTTATCGGCTGGAGACGCACATATCGCAATATCGGCACTGTAGGCCGACACGTATGGTTTGCCGAGTTTGCTAGCCGTAGAACGTGATTATCCGTTTGGCTTTAAAATATGAAAAGATCTTCCCGTTCAAACTTTTTAGCTATTTGTGGGACGCGCACACGAGTGGCGACGTAAGCGGCGCGTTCCATATGTCGCCGTGATGCGTGAAGCACCTCGGCACGTCCAACCCGGCGTCCTCAAATTCTCAAAAGTACATCAGTTGCCATACTCCGATAAAACTTCTCATTCTTCAAATCTGTAAGCGCAGTTGTCTGACACACTTTGACAATCGAGTACAGAATTCCTTCTCCTTTGTTTTGGTGTTTAGTCGGCTTTCCAATCATAAAATAAGATGAGAAAACCTTGATTTGTCTCCCAATGGAGAAATTCCCAATTTACAGCAGCAAACTTATGAAAAGGAGAAGTACAAAAAGTCTAGAAATAAATCGAAAATGTAAGCATCTTAAAACTGGGCGAGAGTCCAGGTTTTCAGGTCTGTCTATTCAATAGCCTGATAGCGGTCGGCAGGGACGAGCGGGGGGAAGATTATGAACCCAGATGAAACCCTCCCCGCACCCCCAAAAAAGAAATCGATGGCATCAAAACGGCGGCATGAAATGGGTGCCTTTTCACATCTTTTACGGAGTCTTTCGGTGGCATGTTCGGAAGCGTGTTCTGCTCTTGGCTTTTGAGGGACGGCAGGAGATTGTCGCCTCACAACATCTGCTTTGGGGCGGCCGGCGAACACCATGTGACGCTTTGTATTGACATTATTCGCGGCGCTCCACACGCACAGTCCGCCCAAAAAGGGCTGCGCGCATGGCTGACTTTTATCCTGTCACGTGCGGGCTCTGTCAGGGGTAAAGCGTTTTCTTGGAAGATTGCGATCTCTTCTCCGCGTGTGCTCCGAACGTCCCCCGGCTGCAATCTTCGATCGATTGACTTGGACTAGTAAGACTCGAGAGCCGCTTGCCAGGCCAGCCGCTCAACTTCGACCAGAACCAAATGTGTCAATGACGTCCCTTGCAACTGAAACAAAGGCTTCCGGAGTGAAAAGTGTTGACGAAGGACACGTATCCACTCCCAAATTGGGAATTGTTGTTGTCGACTTTTCCACATGGATGAGCGGATTGCAGCCGCGTTCTTTTCGGCTCTTTCCGGCCCCTATCGGGCCTGCCGAAGCTCCAAGCCTCCAAATTTGACAGCTAGCACTTAGCCGCCGAGCGCGGCTTAGCCTCCCGTTTAGCTGCTTGACAGACCCGGCCGCCGCCGCCGGCCGCTGGCGAGTCGCTTTCCGCGCGCAGACGAGACCCCCCCGCGGCGCCGGGAAACTTTGAGTGACAGCAAATGTCAGCCGAGTTGAAATTCGGCGGCTTTCTGGCAGCTCGGCTAAGCGAATCTGAGCAGCTAAGTGCTAAGCTAGCTAGCTCGCTAGCTAGCGAGCCAGCCGTCATCAAGCTAGCACGCCGCGTCCCCCGGCCACGAAAAAGACAACAACATGAAAACACGGACGAACACATGAAATACAAATCAAGTCATTGAGGTTCTGCGGAGCCGAAACACTTTACCTGGGCGGGTTCGGACGGTCACCCATCATCCCAGACGTAAAAACCGAAGCGGAGCTAATGCTGCTAGCGATAGCTGACACACTGACGGAGGGTGCGGGGAGGGGGTGGGGGGGCGACTCAAGCCCAGGCTGGACGCGCCGTCCCGAGTCCCGACAAGCCGCTGTTAGCTCCACTGGGGGGCGAAGGTGGTGGTGGTGGTGGTGTGGAGGGGGAGGAGGAGGAGGAGGGGAGGTACTTTACCTTGATCCTCTGCGCTTCGCAACGGAGACGGCGGCGAGGAGTTATCCTATGTTTGGGAATCTAGCGGGCGGGCGGGCGGGGGCGGCTAAATTGCGGGGCTACCTCCAGCTCGATGCGAGCAGCCTTTCCCGAGCGTAGGAAGAGGAACGAGGCAGCTTGTCGGCCTGCGGCGGCGGCGGCGGTTCTCCTTCCGAGCGAACGGCCCCTCAAAGTGCCATGAAGAAGATTGCTTTTACATTCCTCGTCCTTCCGCTGCCGATGATGATTGTGGTCGCGGTGGGGTTATTCCAACTCCCGCTCCTGCTGCCGCCGCTCACGTCCGGCTGCGGGTGTTCTTCTTCTCTGGAGTCGCAATCCTGCTTTCTTGCCTGCTTGCTTGCTTGCCTGCCTGCTCTTGCTCCGCACCTATTGTCAACACCGCCGCTCACACCACGCAAGCACACGAACGTGCTCGGCAGCTCCCGCCGCGCCCATTGGTCACAGCGGGCGACAACCGCCATTGTGATTGGGCGAAAAGCGCGTCAGTCAGAGTGCAGGGCGGGGTCTGTCCGTGACGTCGTCGGCTCGGCCGGGCTGCGCTCACTGGTTGACCGATTGTTCTTTTTCTTTTTTGTATTTGTATTTGTATTGACGACTACATTGCTTATTATTTCCTACTATTGTATCTTCTACATTTTGGAATGTCAAAAGAAAATGGTTGCGACGGCGCCGATTCCGGTTGGATTTCGAGGCACGTCGGTCAAACGGAAGGCGTGGTCAGGTTGTGACGTCGTCAATCCGGCGGAGAAGCCAGCAGCGAGGAAGACGGAAAGGCTTTTTGACGCAAACGGGGAAGGACGGATCCTTTGCGCTCGACATTTGTCGCCCCGGAATGAGGACAAACCTGTCCGCGCGGCGGCCCTGCCCCGTGCCCTCGCCCAGCTGCCGTCCTTCTCGGGCCTCGGAGCTGCGCGCGTTCGCCGCTCGATTAAAACGAGCAACGCGATTGCGTGCATCATTCCTGCTGGGCGTGGATTTGTCTCGGCTCTGCAGGTGTGCCGCGGCCGCGTGCGTTCTCACTGGGGGTGGGGGGCGTGAAGGGAAAGCATCACTCGCTGGTCACTTGACTAGGAACACTCTTCCTGCTCCTGTCCATCTAGGCAAAAGGCGAGCTCCAGCCTGGATTGATCACCTGCCAAGGTGCCGCTTGCCGCCATGACAAAAGATGTGCATGTATTGCGATCGTGTTGCTGCACTGTCAGGCCATTCCGGGGCGACAAATGCACCCGAGCATGTTAACACAAAGTGCACGACCCCTCTCCGTTCATCACCGGAACTTATTGTTCATTTTAAATCCGACAAACGGAACGCTCGGTGTTCAGGTGAGTCATATAGTTTGAATCCCCCGCCAAGAGCCACCGATACGAGTTCCACACCAATGAGCCGAGATGGGCATTGAGACATCTGGAGATGCATTTGAAAAATATCCACTCAGTTCAAATTCAAATCTTTTATTTTGTTGAGTCCGACTAGTTCAGTTTGTCACCAACGACAAAGATCACGTTCAGTCCAGTCTGAATTTGGAGTTGCGGCTTCCTTTTCAGGCTAGCGTTGCTCTGGTTCCGGTCTTGGGGGAGCGCACGTTGATCCCTGCAGACCTTTACGCACGAGACGGGGTACACCCTGGACCGGTTGCCAGCCAGTGACCGCGGACAGCGGGCCAAAAAGCATCCGCATGGATGGCCAAGAAAGAGTCTTCCATGACAATCAAACTATTGTTCCGGTCAGAAATGTGTCAAGAACGAGAAAAGCCCACTCGGGGATTCCCGACGACATTGAAAAGAGAAAAGAAGACAAAGTCAAATGCAAGTACCATGGCGGAGCTCCTCACAGGTCAATCCTCGGGCCACTACCATTCACTGCGTGGGGAAAAATAGCAGCCAGTTACGTGTCGCCTTGTGAACATGCCCCATTTTCCCCCACGGTTTTCAAAGTTTGATGGAGTATTGGCAAGTTCAAATCCAATTTCAATGCGGCGAGATGTCCGAGAGTCACCGCGGTACATTTCTCTCGCGATGGCGGCCTATTTGTGGATTTGGACTTTTGCACGTGGCTTCCATTTGAGCGTGAAGGCAGACGAATGATCGCCGTCCTCCTCCCGCGCCGGTTTCCACAGCAACAGCCGCCCATCCTCCCCGCCGGTGACCAGCGCCTCCTGGGCCTCGTCCCACACGAAGCACCTGACGGCGGCGGCGTGTCCCCCGCGCAGGCCGGCCAGCAGGCGCAGCCCGTCGCCGTCGCATTCCATCAGCCGGACGTCACCGGCCCTGTCCCCGCCCACCACCAGCAGCTTGCCCGCCCCCTCCAGCCAGGCCCCGCCCACCAGGTAATCCAAACCCCGGCCGCGCGCGTCCGGGCAAGCGAAGGCGGCGAGCGGCCGCTCGGTGTCCAGCTGCCGCAGGTCCCACAGCCGCAGCCCCTCGTCGTGGCTGAGGCACAGGAGGCGGCCGCCGTCGGCCGCCGCCCAGCACACGGACGCCACCGACGAGTCGCCGTTGCAGGTGCACAGCAGCGCCTCCTCCTCGGAGCCGCGCCGCAGGTCGAAGACGTTGACCAGCCCGTCGGTGGAGCCCGACGCCAGGCGGTCCTTGTCGCGCGGGTGGAAGCGCACCTGCGTGATGTCGTCGCTGTGCGACTCCGAGTAGGCGCCCAGCGGGGCCGCGTCCGGCTTCCTGCTGTCCCAGAACACCAACAGACTGTCTTCCTCGTCCAGCTGAGCCGCGGCGGCGGGCCCGAAACACAAAGACACCGGGAGAAAATCAACGCGGCTAACGCGGCTAACGCATTTCGCAAAGATCGTGTTGGCACTCGTTCGTGTTACCTTCAGTTTCTTCACCAGCCCCCCCCCCCCCCCACCCCACGTCAGGAAGTCAAAGCGTATACTGACCCAAGTGCCGGCGCAGAGCAGCGAGTCGTCGCAGCTCAGGTCGAAGCTGCCGAAGCGGTGCGTGGGGTGGCCGCGGAACAGCTGGGCGGCGGCGGCGCCGGGGCAGCGGAGGTCCCACGCCCGGACCGTCCCGTCCTCGGACGCCGAGTAGAGGAGGTCGGGCCGCGCGCGAGCAAAGGTCACCCCGCACACCCGGCCGCCGTGCCCGCGATACTCGCCCACCGGGCGCAGCGTGACCCGGTCGCGGAGCCGCAGCGCCAGGTCGGAACACGACGCGGCCAAGGCGCCGCCGGCCGGGTGCAGCGCCACGTCCAGGACGTAGACGGGCTCGCCGGGAAGGCCGCTGCCGCACGGCGCCGGGCAGCCCGCAAACTTCTTCATGCTCGCCCGCCGCTCCTGAAAGGCAAGACTTGAAAGCTGAGGCCGAGCTGACGATGGATTGGTCCCTCGGCGGCCGAATCCAAAGAGATTGCGGCCCGCAAAGGAAGAACAACGCCAATCATGCACACAACCTCAAAGAAATTGACAGCAAAGATGCACAAATATGTTTTTTCAACAAGGGATGAAACATACACAGATTTGTTTCATATTCACTAACGGAAACTAATGCTTGGTTGGTTGTTTTTTTTTAAACTAAAACTGAACTTGGAAGAAAGTACCAAAAAAATAAAAAGTTTGGGATGTTTGATACCAGAGCAAGTATTGATCTCTTGAGTACTACCCAACACAACTAAATAAAAACGACCCAGCCCCCAAAAAGTACGACAGATGTGTGAACAAGCGCATGGCATTTTCCCTTCAAATTGCATTCAAGTATTCGCAATTTTCTATTCTTCTCATTTCTACTTCCTGATAGTCGATACTAGTACCTGTACTGTACATGAAGCTATCGGTACTAGTATCGACTGCCCTCTTGTGGCCATCTTTACGATCAGGAGCTCCAAATCAGAAGACGAGAACAGTCTTCTTCATTTGGTTCAATTGGAAGGAAAAATGCCATATCGGGACATGCGCTTCAAATCAAGCCGATTTAGATCATGACAGAAAAGTCTTACAGGGAGTTTAAACACTGAATGCAAAATAAGGACAATCAAATCGGGACTTTCTTTGTCATTTTGGGTGGGGGGAAATTTTATACATCACTAGTACTACAAGTGGTAGTTTCGGTACTTGGTATCGGTCTACTGAGGCATCCAGTACTGTACTCCCTCTGGAAAAAACCAAACAAACATCCCCACAATGAACTCGGGTGTATTTCGAGAGCACTTTCAACAACCACCGCTGTGTACAAAGTGCTGAACATGGAGCAAAAATCATGTCTAAAACCCCGAAACAATCAAATCATAACAAAGACAGTAGAAAGCACAAAAACAGTCGAACAAAAAAATCAAGTCTGAGTCACGCGGAGTAAAAAGCCAAAGAATACGAGTGAGTTTTGAAGATGGGCAGCGAGGGGGTTGCCGAAGGTTCAACAATTAAGTCTACAAATAGTGGCGAAATGATGAGCAAAACAAATTCAACAACACGGAGCCAAATAGTGGGAAATTCAAAGATCAAACACTGCGGCGGAGGAAATGACAACAGAAACAAAAAAGCCGTGATGGCGAGCCAACTGAATGAATGACATATTCGAGTGACTCGGGGTTAAGAGTTCAGAGGTCAGGGTTCCTTCAAGATGTCCCGTTCACTACTTGGGCACTTGACGTTTTATTTGGGGAGTTCAACTCGAGGCCGAACAAAACGACACACTCGTGCCCGGTCGTTCATCGGTTCGTCTCGGCTTGTCGACCCTTCGACAAACGTAACTTGCTTCTCGCTCGCCCGCACAAACTGCAACTCACCTTGTGCACTCGGAAGAAGAAGAAGAAGAAGAAACACGGACGACGAGAGCTCCCTCGAAAACCAACCGAGAGGGTTTTTTTTCAAGACGTAAAATGTGCACGCCAGCACGGAGGGCGACGGTGTTTCCCATTAATCGGAAGTCGGGAAACACGAACGCACAAAGGTTCCGCAAGACAAAGGTTCCGCCCGAGAAACGGTGTCAAAAGTCCAGATGATGATCAGTACGAATGAATTCAAAAGGCAAAGCGCGGCTCCGGTTGGACACGAGGCGATTTTAGCGCCACGTTTGTTCGGAAATGGTTTTGAAAATGAAACGGAAAAATCTGTGGAGGCGTCGTGCGCGAAGAAGACAGCCGACGTCACTGCCATCAATGGCGTCGCGGCGGCCATCGCCTGTCCGCTTGGATTTCAAACACGCGTCTTAATTCGAGTGAGTTGAGTTGCAGAGAAGCACCTCGCTTTTCAATCTTCCCGCGACCACTCGTGACCAGCAGGTGGTCGCAACGCTCCTTCAACTGCGCTTGTCTCGGCGTGACAAGCGTGTCCAATCGGATTTCAGCCTCACTGTTGCTACCGCAGCCTATCAGCAGGAGTGTTGTTGGAACCAATCACATTTCGAATTCGCTGGCGCTCGATGACGTCGTTCTGTCCTCTGATTGGATCGCTCAGAGCAAAGCTCAACGAAACGTACAAATTCATGAATACAGTAAACAATATAAATGAATAAAAGAGAAGCCAGGATGAATTTTAAACCAAAGTGTAAAAAACGTAAAAATAAAAAGGCGCTGAAAGCAACATTTGCAATTGCCGTCTTGTGTTTGGAATTTGACATCGTCGTCATGTCCTGTCTCGTTTCCGTCTCAAAAATGACGTATTTTTTTTCTTCATGACGTTTAGATTTCTGTATAAGGAATTTTGTAAGAATCATTTCCACCGTTAGAACAAAGATTTTTCTCTCTTGTAATTCAAGGAACCAAACAGTCGCTTTTAAAAGAGATAAATGTGAGGAACACCACACGGGGTTGGAAGGAAGATATGTTCGGATTGTATTTTTCATTTTGGAAAGAGGATGACGAAGACCAACGTGTCGTGTCACATTAAAAACAATCCTACCTGACGGGACACTGCTCTCAATTTGGACGTGGTTTGGAGGCGGCGTGTTGCGAAACCACGTTGAGGTGAACCCAAGAAGGCGGCAAATGTTGGCTTGACAGCGAGCGGGGCCATTTTGGAGCGCCCCATGGTCCGCAACGCGAGAGCCGAACGAGCTCGATGTTGGATTTGGAAGGTCACGACAAGCGCCTGCCTGCCTTCAAGTGCCGCCTCTTTGTCAGCCTTGAGGAAGTGCACAGCACGCGCAGGAAGACGGAAAAATGAGGATGTCAGCAACCACGCTCCTTCTTGCGGCACGTCCAAAGACATTTTTATTTCCGCTTGACGGGGATTTCAACAGCGATGTCGCAATCACGCGACACACGACTCTCACGTCGCAGTCGACAAAGAATCCAAAAAAAGGGATCAAATGAGTGGACAAATATTTGTGATCTTGGTTCGGAGGGCTCGTGGAAGTTCCAATTGTCGCCGCACGGTGAATAGTAGCGGCCTGAGGATGGACCCGTGAGGAACTCCGCATGGTGGAGGCAGACCGATGAGCAATGTGCTCTTTTCAAAAGAAGACATTTTGCCAACTTCTCGGTCCACTTTGGAAAACAACCATCAAGGCTCGTTGCCGACCGAGACGCAAATGACAAACTTGCTTCTGCGATGAACGCAGATGTGTGACATCTCACGGGGATGAGGATTCCAGCTCCGGCCTCTCCGCGTGGAGTTCGCATGTTCTGCCCGGGCCCGCGCGGGTTTTCTCCGGGTATTCCGGTTTCCTCCCACATTCCCAAAACACGCACGACAGGCAAAATCAATCGACAGACAACGTCACTTGCGTCCGCAAACGGCGGCCAACGCGCAAACGGGAGGCCGCCGCCCCGGACCCGCCGGCTGCGCGTCAGGAGAGGTGGAGGAAGCGGAAGAGCAGCGGGGCCAGGAAGAGCACGTTGAAGCCCACGGCGCCGTAGACCAGGTAGCGGTAGGGCAGCTCCACCCGGGCGCTGCGGCGGGCGCGCCGCAGCTCGCGCTCGGGCACGGCCCAGACGCGGCGCAGCAGCGGGACGGCCAGCGCCTTCATCAGCGCCCGCGTGGCCACCAGCACCAGCACGCCGCCGCCCAGCGCAGGCGGCCGCCGCCGCCAGCGGCCGGGCGTCGCCAGCGGGCGGCGCCAGCGGCAGGCGCCGGCGGCGGGTCGGGCAGCAGGCCCAGCAGGCGGTTGACGCGCGAGCCCAGCGCCACGCCGGCGCCCGAGCCCAGGATCTGCGCCGTGTCGGCGCGCGACGTGCTCCAGCCGTCCAGCGCGAAGGACAGCAGGCCCAGGCCGGCCGGCACGGCCGCCACCGCCGCCGGCGCGTAGGCGCACGTCAGCACAAAGTCGTCCAGGGCGTCCAAGGCCGGCAGCAGCAGGAGCAGGATCAGCGCGCTGTACAGCACGCCCGCCATCACGTCCTGCCCACAGCGCCACAAGCGTTTCAAGAGGGACGACAAAACGCTCACGCCGGCCGACGCGCTCGTGCGTGCGCGTTCTTACCAGAAGCGAGTGCATGCCCATGTAGATGCGGCTGACGCAGACCAGCAGACACCAGCACACGGCCAACACCAAGCCCAGAGTCAGCGAGTACTGCCAAACACACGCAACACAAACGACGCTTGACTTGCCGGGCACAAAGCGTGCTGCCCGTGTATCAAGGTGGGGGGGGGGGGCAGCGGGGGGCGATTCTTTGCAAAGAACTGACTTTCGTTCATGAGGTTTCATTTCAGTGTATTTTTTCAAAAATGCTTTCTTTCAGTTTCTTGGGATTCCTTTTGGGGTTGTTGGGTTTTTTTGGGGTGCGCGCGTGTGTCATTGAGTCTGAAAAAAAACAAAAACGGAGCCCCAAAAGTTCACGGGTGACAAAAGCTGCAAGGACAAAAATGAAAAAGCACGTGTGTGGAGAAAAACCGACTGAAAACTAAAATGTTTGGAAGAGACGAAAACCAACGGAAATGTCGTCTTTCTACAAGTGGCGAAAACAAACCAAAATGTTTTGACGTTTTTGGTCTTTGCCAACTATGACCACCAATTTTTTTCCAACAGATCCCCCCCCCCGGACGACAACGACAAGGCCGCGCGGCTCCTTGATCGTCACGACGGCGCCGACGTGAACGAGGCGCCGTCCAAGAACAATCGCGGGAGAACTCAACTCTATTTTTTATATAATAAAATAGCATAAATATATAAATAAATAAAAATATATATATATATATATATATATAAATATTATATATATATATAAATTGTTTATATATATATAAATAAAAATATATATATATATATTTATTAAAATATTTTATATATATATAATATAAAAATATATATATATATTTTAAAAATATGTATATATATATAAATATAAAAACATATATATATTTACTTATTATTTTAAATATTTTTATATATAAAAAAATATATATATAAAAAATATTTTTTGAAAAAATAGAAATTTAAAAAAGAAAAAAACTACCTGCCAAGCCGGGAACACGTGTATGCGCACGCCAAGCACCGTGCGTGGAAACGCGGCGGCGTCTCCGGCGGCCACTCGGGCGACGCGCTCAAACGACACGTCAAACCCACGGCGTCGGGACACGTCGAGGTCGAAGTCGAGCGAGGAAGCGTCAGGGAGGTCAAAGTCTGACGCGCACGCACCGTCACGGCCGCGCCCCATCTCCCGCAAAGGTCAAAGGTCGTCCCGGTCACGTTGCGCGTCATCTCCCGCCAAGGTCAAAGGTCGTCCCGGTCACGGGCGTCGCTCGCCGCTAAAGCACACGGCCGCGGATCTGCTCCCTCGCGGTCCTTCGTGGCGTCGAGTCCGAGCGGGCGCCGCGTTGCACGAGTCGGCGCGCCGCCACTTGGAGCTCCTCGCGTGGGTGTCCGCTGCTTTTGCTGTTCAGATGTTCAACGAGCAACACCTGCAACTTGGACCAACAGAAGCCCGTCATGCCGCTTCGCGGCGGCGCCGGTGCCGCCGAAGCCGCCCGTGCGGGTCATGGACCCGGATGTTCCGCGTGCGAGTTGGTTGCATGTAAGCTACGCGCGCAATTTCAGTGAGCAGAAGATGAACGCGAGTCGGTGGCGTCTTCAGTCACATGCGTTAGTTCGATGGACGAGTTCGATGGATGTGTTCCATGTGTGGCTCGCGGCTTGTCTAAGTTGGGCGCGACGCACGCGCGTGCGTGTAAAGGGCGCGCGAGAGACTTGTGCAATTGAGTTAGACGTAAGTTAGCCGGTGGTTCGGTCGCGCGCACGTTCCATCGGCGGCGGCGGCGGCGGCGCGTTACCTGCCAGCGGCCGCAGGTGAGGAAGAAGAGCGCGAAGGGAATGGCGGTGCCGGACATGGCGTGCGTGGAGGGCATGCCGTACTCGCAGTCGTAGAACATCTCCACCTTGACGACGGGCGGCGAGGCGGGTCGCGACCAGCCCAGCACGTCCTTGGTGCACTGGCCCAGGTACATGACCCACATCCACACCATGACCAGCCGCCGGCTCACCAGCGCGTCCACGTTCCACAGCAGGAAGGGGAAGAAGGCCAAGTAGAAGGGCTCGTTGCCCAGCTCCGTCCCCAACGTGAACAAGTAGTACAGGAAGCGGTTCTCCACCACGAACTCCCGCCCCGCGTCGCCCGTCAGCGAGTTGCGGCGCAGCGGCCTGCTGGTCCCAAAGCCGCCGCCGTCGTCGCCGCCGTCGTCCCGGCTCGAGAACGTCCCGCGCACGCCGCAGAAGCGCTGGAAGCGGGCGACCAGGTGGGGGTCCTGCAGGAGGCGGAAGAGCTCGGCCAGGCGGCCGCGGACCCCCATGTCGCCGGGAGACGCGAGCCTCGGCCTCAGTCGCTCGCTACGCCGGGCATGGCGCGTCGAACCGCGGCCCGGCAAAAGTCCGCTTTGGCCGTCTCGGACGGAACCGGGCAGCGAAACAACAATCGCAGGTCGCGCGCAACTTTGGGATCAACTCGCCCAAGTGCGAGCGTCGAGGCCCCGCCCCCCTTCCTGCCTTCCGCCTTTCGCGGACGCCTTCCCGGACCGCCGTCAAGAACATAGTCGCGACTTCGCGGGGAAAAAGAACGTCGCCCAAAACGGGAGGACAACGCGCGGCGGCCCCGAAGCGGCTCCGCGACGCCTCGCGCGCCACGACCGTCCGGTCGCACGACGGGCACGCTTGGTGGAGCAAACGCTCGCGGGAAGTTACTTGACGTCCGTGAATGCAACGCGGGCTCCGCCGAGCGCTGACAAAGTCCAACTGCCGCGGCGGCGGCGGCGGCAGAATCCAAAGGTCAAAGGGCATCGATTTACGACACCGTGAAGGGGCCGCGTCATCAAACGTCGTTTTGGCACTTTGGATGCCATCGCTGTCAACCTCGGCTCATAAAAAAAGACGATTGAGGATGACTTTTGCTGGTTTGCCGTGACAATAGTAGCCATCGATTGACGATTGGCTACCAGCAGGCGAGACCGTCTGGATTGGAGCCCATATAGTCTTTGGGTCGGTTCACAATTGGGGGAGTTCCCCCCCCCCCCTATAAAAGTTGTAATACGCCGTACATGATTTGAAATTGGTGCGAACAGACAAATCTGCTCTCAATTATTTCCTGTTTTGCTTTGAAGGACCCCTTCCAACTTCCGGTTTGTCCGCTGTGTGTGTGATGACACTTTACTCAGAAATAGCCAAACTAGAGACGCGTCACGCATATACAGTATTTCCTCCGTTCAATGCATATCATTTAACCAGCTACCTTGAGGGGTGACACGCGCTTGTACTGCATCAGTTAGCCGCTGACAACAGAAATGATTTTTTTAAAAAACGTCTAAAATACGAGGAAACGTACAAGTTGACCGGGATGGGCTGGGCCCGATTGCGCGGCCCGATTCCCCAAGGTGCTCTGGCCCCGCCCCTTTTGCGACCCCGCCTCGAGGCGCGCTACCCGCAAGTCATTGCGCAACTGAGCAAAAGAGCGAGGAAACTGGCAACACAAAGTCTTGTCGAGCAGGAACAGACTCCTGCTTTTATCGTGTGCCACATGTGATGCTGTAAAGTCATTGACATATTTGGTCCGAGTGCCATCAAGAGTGCAAAGAATGACTTGCTGCATCCTCTCTCGAAGAGGAAAGAAGTCACACATGGGTGGCGGGGGGGGGGGGGGTGATGTTAAAAGGGAAGCGGCACAAGGAAAATGCTGAGAATTTTGCACTGGTGGCGTGCAATGTTGGTGTTTTGGCAAAAAGTTGCTTGGGTGGGTTGCAAAAATCCACACGATGGCTCAAACGTGGCGCTCCCAAGCGGCGCCGCCATTTGGAGAAATGACCGCAGGACCTCAGGACAAAAGTGGCGGGATGCCCTGGGCTCCTCTCTCTTGCAAAAAGTCGCCCCGAGGCCGTCAAGCGGCCAGCTCGTCCAGCCTGCGCACGACGGCGCTCGCCAGGTTCAAGTAGGACAGCGCCTGGACAAAGACCGAGGGGGGGGGGGATCATCCAAAGGCTTCCAACAACGGCCGCCCCGGCGTCGAAAGAAGAAGAAGAAGAAGAAGAAGCACCTCGGGGCTGCCGGGCGAAGACACGACGACGGGCTCGCCTCTGTCGGACGTTTGCCTGATCTGGACGTGAAGGGGGACGTCACCTGAGAGCAGACGCGCACCGCCAGCGCAGCCCGTTTAGCTCGCCCCCGTTGTGTTCCAAACAAGATCCGTCGGCCGCGTCTCGCGCCACGGCGGTGGATTGGCCGTACCTAATAAAGCGACCCCCAGCGAGTCCGCCAGGCGCCTGGCGCCGTCCGAGCCGAAGATGGCCGTCTGATGGCCGCACTTGGGGCACTCGAACGTGCTCATGTTTTGCACCAGGCCCAGGACCTGCAAACACGCACACCCGCGTATTCGTGACAAGCGGCACGCGCGCGAGCCGCCAATGACCCCCCCCCACTCCCCAAGCCAAAGCCACTGGCTTTTACCGGCACGTTGACTTTGCGAAACATTTGGGCTCCTCTGCCAGCGTCCAGCAGGGCGATGTCCTGAGGCGTGGTCACGATCACGGCACCTGCGGGCAAGGCGCACGCCCTCAATGAAAAGTTTAAAACGCCTCCGAGCGGCCCCAAGTCAACTTGAGATGTTCCGCTGCGCTTTTTTGCCCAGCTGCTGTTCACTCGCAAATTCGCCGCAGGGTGAGCAAAGGCGCCCTTCTCCTCCATCAATAGCGGTGAAGCCCTCTCGCACGGAGAGGAGATGGCAGGAAAAGCCCACCGGAACATCTGAACTCGGGGCTCGATCAGAGGCGTTCGGCACGGTGGCAGACGTGCGACTGTGCGACTCCCATTCCGAAAGGAGTTTGAAAGTCATGAGGGGTGTGCGCACTTTTGCAACCTTCTCCCAGTTGTTGGGCTCGCTTTGCCTTGTACAGGGTGGAGGACACATGAATGGCGGACTAAGTTCAAAATGCTGTTTGATCATTGTTGCTCTCACCCGCATGTGGATGTGCCCCCCCCCCCCCGGGGTGTGTAGACTTTTAAAAACAAGACTTGCCGGCCCGTGCTAACCTGCTATGGGGATGCTCTGCGTGATGGTCAGCTGCACGTCGCCTGTGCCAGGGGGCATGTCCACCACCAGGTAGTCCAGAGAGCCCCACTCCACCTACACACACACACACACAAAGACACACACACATGATATGAATTGAGCAAAACAAAAAAACACGCAAATTTGAATTAACGGTAGTTTGGGGTTTTTTTCCCCCAATGTCCGTTTTTTCCCGCTTGATCTCGGATGACCTCAGCGCACACGCATGCGGTACATGTGCGCGCGCAGCCAGGAAGGAAGGAAGGAAGGAAGGAAGGAAGGAAGGAAGGAAGGAAGGAAGGAAGGAAGGAAGGAAGGAAGGAAGGAAGGAAGGAAGGAAGGAAGGAAGGAAGGAAGGAAGGAAGGAAGGAAGGAAGGAAGGAAGGAAGGAAGGAAGGAAGGAAGGAAGGAAGGAAGGAAGGAAGGAAGCGGGCCACTGGAACCTGTCTGAGCAGCTTGTCCAGGGCCGACATGACCATGAGGCCCCTCCACACGATGGGGGCGTCGTCGTCCACCAGGAAGCCCATCGACATGCTGGCGGGACAGGAGAGCGCGTGAGGCGGGAACGTCCGGGGCGGGGGCGTCAACCTTTGTTCCCCGCTCGTGTTTCAAAGGAGCACAGAAACTCCACGCGGCAAACAAATGTGCATTTGGGCCTTTCGTCCGGCCGGAAACAAGCCCGGGCCTTGGAGTGGGAGGGGCTCCGAGAAGTCAGCAGAGGCGCGGGCGAGCCCAACGCGCGGAATTGCGCCCGACTCAGCGGCCGGCCCGCACGTCGCGGCCGCGCTCACTGCGCACTGTCGATGGCAGTTCTTCATATTTGCAATCAAATACATTTACTCACCAAGGAACGCCGTAGTTGGTCAGTGGGAGCATGCGATTGTCTGGACGTACAAAAGAAAGAAGAAAAAAATATCATGCGGGTTTTCGGACACGGATGGAAAAACAATATTTTGAAAATGAAATCCAAATTTGTGTGGATGCGTGTGTGTGTAGACATGTGTAGCCAGAGAGAGCGAGCTTGCTCGATAATTTGGAACAGTCGCTAGCTACATGGAGAGATAGAGAGCTAGCTGGATCCAGCTAGCAATCTAACTGCATGGATATATACAGTAGATAGCTAGCTAGCTACATAGATCAATAGACAGACAGATAGGTAGAGTTAGCTAGCTACACGTTGATGTAGGTCAGGAAAATAGTTGGATAGCTAGCTACATCGAGAGAGAGAGCTAGCTGGATCAAGGAGATAGCTAGCAATCTAGCTCCATGGATATATACAGTAGATATCTAGCTAGCTAGCTACATAGATCAATAGACAGACAGATAGGTAGAGTTGGCTAGCTCCAGGAGTTAGCTAGCTACACTGAGACGAGGTAAGGAAAATAGTTGGCTAGCTAGCTACATAGACAGACAGATAGCTAGCTAGCGAGCCAGCTACCAAGACAGACAGACAAGATAGATGGCTCGGCAGCAAGATGGGTGTGTAATTCTTCTTTGCGCAGCTGTCTTACCGTCAGTGAGCTGCGGGTTTCCCTTGAGGTTCATCATCTTGGGAAGGGACGGCCCGTAGACGTCAGCGTCCAGCAGCCCGACCGCCTTGGACTGAAAGTACAAACACATGGAGCGCGTCGGCAACTCTTCACCACTTGCGCAACATTTTCTGGGCCGCGCTTGTCAGGAACGACGGCGCAAAAAGCAAACGACAGCGCTCACGCCGCAATCGTATTCATCTTGTGGCACGAGCGTTGATATTTTGCCGTGAACATTTTGAGTCGCAACTTAGAAGCTTTCACTTCAGCGTTTGTTTTCATCTCGTATCTGCCGCACGTGCCGGCGCAGGAACAGGAACGGCTTTGGACGGCTTTGTATGCTTGCAGGCTTTGTCGCGCGCGGCTTCACTGAACTAGTGACGGTACATTTGTGCCGTTCGGCCTTTTTCAACATTTTCCGTCTTTGCGCTGAAAACTGCTTGCTGTACCCGGTGGACCAAAAAGAGCCGACTGGGGTTTTCCCGTGAATAAGTGGGATTTGGATTAGGGCAGTGATTCAAGACATTCATTGTGATGATCATTTAGGACAGCGTGTACTGTATTGCTTATTGATGTCTGTTTTTATTTTAGCCATGCCCTGTTTTTGGTCCAAAACACTGATCGCGCCGCGGCGGGCATCAATTATTTGCCGGCGATTCATGGCGAGGTGCGGCGGCGGCTTGCGCCCAGACAGACGTCCATTCAACTTGACGGGAGGGCTTCCTCACCGGCTGGTTGGCCATCAACGCCAGCGCCAGGTTGACTTTGGAGGAAGAAGAGGAAGAGACGTGGGTCCAAGGAAGCCGGCGCGCGGCTGGCGAATTTGCGGCGTGGCGTACCTGCGGTGGTGGACTTGCCCACGCCGCCTTTGCCGGAAGCCACCAGAAGCACCTGGCGGACGCCGGCGATGGCCTTTCGCTTGGGGAGCCCTCGAGCCATCTGCTGCTTCTGACGCTCCGCCAGGGCCTTGGCGTCCAACGCCCTCTACGACGACAACAAGACCTCACGTCACACAAGCCCCCTCGGGTGACTCCCGTCGGCCATGGAAATGTTGTCGCGCGCCTCGAGTCCATCCCCGTTCGACCAAGTGTCGAGTCAGGCCGCGCAAAAGCGCAATTTGATCATTGCTCGTCACAGGACAACATCTCCAACGTTACTTTGGAGCCACTTCCGGTGCGGTCGTTATGAAAAACGGGGACTTGACGTCGGAAGAAAAGTCCAAAACTACTTACGTGCCAGCGTGTCAAGTGCAAAGAGCAGGCCAAGGCGGCTTTTATTTGCGGCCCGGCCCGAGAGACCACCGACGCGGCGGCCTGCGTTTTCATCAAACTAGAAAGTCCGCCGCGAGCGAAGTGCGCCATGTTGTTGACCGGCCGCTCCGGTTGAGGCGCGTCAATGTTGCGCCAAACGCGAATTGCGGCGCGTTTACAGCAAAACAACAAGAGACGCGCGGTTACTTTTGGAACGATGGCCGCCAAAGAGTAAGCTGAGCAAAGTATTTGAAGTATGCGGCCACGCGGCGAAGAGCCCGACGACGAAAGACGAGCGCAACTTTGAGCCTCTTCGAACATCCGCGGTGACGTCACCAGGAAGTGTGTGTGTGTGCGCGGTCAACGTTTCCACTCGGCGCTTCCGGAAGAAGCCCAAGCGGGCGCGCTTTGGATGGCTGACGGCAGCGCTTGTGCGACTCCGGTGGCCCGCGCGGTCCTGCAGCAATGTTTGCAGGCGAGGCTGCAGGTGACGCCGCAGGACGAGCACCAACAAGCGCAGTGGGTTCAGGTCAGCGCGACAAATGCTCCCCCCCCCCCTCCTTTATATTCCAACGCGAAGTGGCTTCCTTTGCGTTGAAAACGAAAGTGACTCTCAGCTGATGGGACTGCCGATATGGTCGTCGGGGTGCCTCGGTCGCCGCTATCGTGCCCCTTTTCGGTGTTCCAACACACCGATTCGAGCGATCGGCACGTTTTGCACACTTCCGAGAAGATAACACGCGCCATCATTTGAATCGGCGGCTGCGTTGGGGGGGAGAAACCCCAAAGAGCGGCCCGGTTTATGTCAGATCATATTTTCACGGAGCTGCATGAACACTGCGCTGTTTTCACGAGATGCTAAGAAACACGAGGAGCGTCGAATGTGGCCGCAGACTTGTGGTCGTCTCGGACGTACTTTGAAGGCCGCCGTCATTCGCGACCTCCAACGCTTTATTGGACTCATTTAGCGAGCTCCGGCGTTTGGTTTTGAGGCGTCATCAGTCACGTGACGGAGAAAGCGCGCTTTGAACACAGGCGGATGTAACGGAGAATCGCGACACTTTTCAAAATAAAATACCTTTCGTATTCCGAAATGAAAAACAACGGAATTGGTGCAAGTTCTTATTGTGCGGGCCGGTACCAAATGCCTCGCGGACCAGTAGCGGTCTGCGGACCGGCAGTTGGGGACCCCTGCGGTAGAGGCTCTCGGGGGCCGGATTTGGGCAATCAAGTGTGCTTCAAAAAGCATTCGCGACGACGACGACGGCGGAAGGAGGGCGTCGACAAAAATGTTGAGCGGGCAGAAATGGCCACGCCGTGGTCTCGTGCTGGTCACGTTTTTGTTCTCCAGGCCGCAGATGACCGCACCTTTGGTTGGACATATTCAGCGCCACAGAAATCAGACTTTGACCAACAAACCCAACATTGTTTCGGGGGCTAGCTGGCATCGCACACACTCAACATGTGGACTGGATCCGCTTTGCAGATTTTTTTAATCCCGCGATTTTCGGACCGCGAGTCTCAAAACACGCTGGCGTGTTTTGCCGTGTGTGTGCTTGCAGATTGAAAGGGGCATGGTGCTCTACGTTTGCTTTTTGAAAGGCGCCACGGAAGACGTCCTTCCCAAGATGGGTGAGTCGCCCTCTCCGCGGCATGTTTGCGACAGCGGCCATCCATCACACGCTGAGCGAAAAGCGCTAACGAGTCCCTCTGGGGCCGGATGTCTTTTGTGGGGCTGAAGTTTCCACGCTGCTGAACGTGCGCGTGTGCGAGGCCGCGTCCGGGAAGATGGTTTCGCTGGCGGATCTCCCGGGCAGCCTCCTGGTGGTCCCTCAAGCCACGCTGGGGGGCAAGGCCAAGGGCAAGGCCATGCAGTACCACCACAACGTGGCCAAGGAGGACGGCGCGCGACTCTACGCCCGCTTGGTGGCTCTGTGCCGGCAGGGGCTGACGGCGGCCGGCGTCGGCGTGCAACACGGCACCTACGGGAACCGGCAGGTCCTCCACATGCAGACCAACGGACCCTACACGCACCTCGTGGAGTTTTGAACGCATCCGCCCCCCCTCCCTTCTTCATTGGGGACAAACGTGGTCTTTTTGTGTCACCTGATTAAAACGAGCAAATCAATCAGACGCGCGTCAGCGACTCCTTGCTGTGGCCGCGCTTCGCTCACGACGGTGCGCTGAGGAACGGCGGGTGGGGTGGGGTGGGCTGGGGCGCGACCTTCTTTTCTTCCGGAAGTCAATGAGGACTCGTTTGTTTTTGCTGCCTTTGAGGCCAGGTTGTTTGAGGGTTCCGGTACCGCCGGGTCCTGGCGCCGACCGAACGAGCCGGCCCGAGACCCACTTTTGGAGGCGGTCTCGGCGCTGTTGGCTTCAGGTCTGAAAAGAAAGCAGCTGATCAACTCGTCTCCTCACGCAGACCACAAAAACGGAGCTCCGAGTGATTTCATTTGTTCACCTCGTGGCCGCGACCACCGCAGCAGCAGCAGCGGACAAATTGCTCCACCCTTTTCCATCGTCATTCAAATTCAGCCAACGGTGCCACGCGGTTGCTTTCAGGAAGTCGGTTGGACGAGCCCGCATCATGTTAGACACGCGACACCAAGCACTTCCTCTGAAGGAATTTCAAGTTAAGAGTCTTCACAATAGAAAGCAGGAGGGGTACAACTTGTACACATGAAACACTCGTCAAGTTGAATGCGGCTCAAAATGTCCACTCGTTGCTTGTGCACAAAAAGCCTTCCTTGCCGACTTCCTTTCCCCGCCCCTCGCGTCACATCCCGCATAGTCTGTCTCGTCCCGTCCTTTGGGCCTTCCTTGACCCGTCTTGCATTGTCCAGTCCTCGCTTGTCTAAGTCAGAACCCTCGGCGGTCCAGTCCCATTTCATCGGAACCTTTCCTTTCCCGTCCTGTCCTGTGCTTGGTCTTTTGTCGACCGACCTGGCGTTGCCCAGTCCTACCTTGTCCAGTCTCGCCCTGAATGGTCCACAGGCGCTCCCTTTCTTGCCCGCTGTTGTACTAGCCTGCCTGCCTATTCTCGTCTTGCATTGTCCTGTCCAAGCTTACCCGTCAGGCGTCGTATGTCGCGTCACGCTGCCCAGTCTGTTGTCGTGACACATCCTTTGGCGCGCCGTCCCGTCTTGGTTTGTCCAACCCGAACGCCGTGTTGCAAAGAAAGGCTAGCATTGTCCAGGCAAAGAAAGGCTAGCGCAAAAGGTAACTAGCATTGTCCTGTCCAATCTCGCGCTGCCTATTTGGTGCCGTTGTTCAATCCGGCTTCTTTCACCTCAGACAGCTGGCCAAAGTCAAAACTCTCCTCTCTCATAAACACTTTGAGACAGTAATTCACGCCTTTGTCACATCCCGGCCAGTCCTCCATTAAGCGCCTTCAGCTGGTCCAGAATGCCGCCGCTCGCCTCTTGACTGGTACTCGTAAGAGGGCGCACATCACTCCTACTCTGGCATCCCTTCACTGGCTCCCCATCCATTTTAGAGTTCTTTTCAAGATCCTCTTATTTGTTTTCAAATCTCTAAATAATCTGGCGCCACCTTACCTCTCTGAGCTCATCCGCCCCTACGCACCTGCCCGGCGCCTCAGGTCTGCGGACCAGACATTATTAGAAGTACCAAGAACTAAACTGAGGCTGAGAGGGGATCGGGCCTTTTCCGTTGCTGGTCCCTCTCTCTGGAATGACCTCCCACCGAACATTCGCCGAGCCTCCTCGCTGCCCATCTTCAAAACTCACTCGTATTCTCTGGCTTTCGACTCAGCATGACTTCGATTTGTTCTTGGTTTTACTGTTTGGTGCTTTCTACCGTCTTTAGTACCGATTTGTTTGACTGTTCATTGTACATGTTAACTTGCTCCATGTACAGCACTTTGTATGCGGCGATGGCTGTTGGAAAGTGCTCCCGAAATACACTTGACTTGACTTGTCCTGTCCGGTCAAGTAAAGGTGATTTACCTTTTGCGCTCGCATTGTCCTGTCCAATCTCGCGCTGCCTAGTCCTGTCCTGTCTGATTTGGTCTGCTCTTGTCCTAGCTGGGCGCATCGCGCCTCGAGGTCTCTGGGCGAGCTCAGGTTGGGTTGAGGCGGGTCGTCGACTCTGAACAAGCAAGTTCTCCCGGGCTCTCGTCAGTCAGTCGCCCTCCCAGACGCAGTTACACTCTGTGAGCGGGTTCCGGCGGCGCATGGCGGTCACGACGGTGATGCGGTTGGCCGACAGCCGCACCAGCTGGTCGATGAGCTCCTGCACGCAGGGGCTGGGCCACGGGTGGCCGTTCAGGTAGTCCCTCAGGATGAAAGAGCGCTCCACCAGAAGCTCCAGACGCTCCAGGTGCCGAAGACGCTGCAGGCTCAAGAGGTCCTTCTCGGGCTCGCGGCGGAAGAACCTGCGTCGGGGTGGGGGTGGGGGGCAGCATCAACATCATCGGCAGCATCGATCCTGTCCTGACCTCCGCTGTCCTGTCCTGCCTTGGGATTTACTTGTCTCGGCTCGTCATCTTACCCTGCGCTGACCTTCCGGGCCCGCCTCGTATTATCCCGCCCCCCGTCTCGCATCGCGCCGGGTCTTCCTGCCTGGTGTCGTCCTAGCCTACCTTCCCTTGTCCCTAATCCAGCGCCGTCTCAACTGGTCTCGCGCCTTGACTCGTGTGCGCAAATGAGAGGCGGCGTTGAGGGTTCCCCTCCCGTTTGTCCTACGCCGATCCGACGGCCCGGATCGGCACTCACCGTATGCGCAGGGTCCGCAGTTGAGGGAACAGCATGGGGATGCGTCGGCACAGGCTTCCGCTGGAGCGGTTCTGCTCGATGTCCAGGTGCTCCAGGGCCAGAACTTTGGGCGCGATGGAGTCCAAATCCTTCAGCGTGATGGCCACACGCAGCGTCAGCCGCGTGACGCTAGCCGGGATGGTGTTGGTGTACAGCGACAGGGAGTTGCCGCCTGCCAAGAGGAGACGCCGTGAGAGCAGGCGGCGTTGAATCGCGCTTCGCCAAGTCTGAAAGCGGCCCATTTAGCCGCCATGTGCGCTTGCTGACCCAGTTTGAGGACGATACCCATTGATACTGGCTTGAAATCAATTGCGAAACTTTGTCACCAGAGAGGCTGTGAAATAAGCGTCCTCCCGTCTTGTCAGCGAATGAGCTCAAACGAGTTGGGGGTCTGCAATTGAACGATTTGCCCCATGCACTTGTTTGGGTTGTGCAGGGTTTTTTGTTGTCAAAAACGCTTTTAGTTCATACGTTTTTGTTGTTCTTTCTCGTGTCGGAAATTTTAAGAAATGGTGGGACGGCCGGACACATGGATAGAAATGGAGACAGATTGAAAAGACAAAAACCAAGCCCAGTTTGGAGACGGTCTGAGTGGTGTCGTCGTCGTTGTTTTTGAACACGACGGTACTTTTTTCACTTCAGGTTTTGTTCAAGTGTGATTTCTTGTGGAGACGCAAGTTTTCCCGTCGGGGACTCACCCACGATGCTGAGGGTCTCCAGGCGCATGAGCGGCGCCAGCCAGGACGCCAGGCGACAGTCCAGCCCGTCGCAGATGTAGCGGTAGTGCACCGTGAGCGAGCGCAGCGAGGTCAAACTCCTCAGCGCGTTGTAGGGCAGGACGGTCTCGGGGTAGTCCACCAGCTCCAAACTGCTCAGGGCCGGACCCCCGTACTGAGAGCCTGGACGGGAAGGGGACGCATCGCAATTTACCCCTCGGCGTACGAAAAGGTTTGGATTTGCCAATGTCACGGCACATCTGGAAGGGCGCAAAGATTTATGACTGGCGTGCAAGGGCCGTCAACGGTTAAGACGACATCAAAGTTAAATCCGTCGGCGCGTCGGAGATGAGTCGGCGTTGTTATTTCACAATATTTCGAGGCGATACGGCGGGGATGCGCGGGCGTTCCCAATGGGCGGCCGGTCAACCTACTGGGACGGCGCGGGTCCGGCGGGCTCAGGTAGTCGTCGGGCAGCGGCTCCTGCGGCTCGCCCCTCATGCCCCACGAGAGGTGCGCCAGCTTGGGCAGGCCGGTCATCATGCGGTGGAAGTCGTCGCGGGGCACCGGGCGCACCCGGTCCAGGCCGAAGCCCTCCCCCTGCTGGTGGAAGAGCAGCGAGCGCAGGTTGCCCAGGGCCGCCAGGGCGCGGACGAAGTCGGCGGCGGAGCGCAGGCGCACGTTGCACACGCTCAGGCGGGTGAGCCGGGCGCTCAGGTGCGCGGCCAGGCCGGGCCCCAGCACGGGCCCCGACCAGGCGGCGTCGCGCACGGCCAGCTCGCGCACCTCGGAGAACTGCAGCAGGTGGTCCAGGTACTTGTGCTTGTAGACGCGGCCGCCGTTGACGAAGGCCACGGCGCTGAGCGAAGGCAGGAACTTGACCAGGCGCCGCCACTCCTTGCGGCGCAGGTGGCGCACGGCCACGCGCGTCAGCTTGCGCCGGCGCAGCGTGTCCCAGAAGCCGAAGGTGTAGCGGCGCAGGTCGGACAGCACCACCGTCCGGCCGCGCCACAGGTAAGGGTGGTCGGCCAGCAGGCGCAGGGCTCGGCACGAGCAGCGCACCGCCTGCATGTCGGCGGGGCCCAGGAAGCTCAGCACCGACACCCACAGCTCCGGAGGCAGCGGCGGCAGCTCCGACATGGCGGCCGCCGGCGGCGGCGGCCACCGCGACATTCGCCGGCCGCTTAAGACCGCCGACGGGTCAACTCGGCCGGCGCCGCCGTGCTCGTCTCCAGCCACTCGGGCGTCACCGCCGCCGTTGTCATTTTGGATTTTCTTTCCTCCTTTTTTGTTTTTTCGCGCTGGCTGTCGGACTCGGCGCAGGAAGCGAACGCTACGCTACGCTCGCTTTTGTCTCCATTTTCCCCCAGCGAGGATGACGCGCGTCACTTCCGGGGACGCGGCAGCTGCCTGCCAATCATCGGGTGGCTTTTCTTCTTCCCGAGCGACGGCGGCGGGAAGCTTAACGAACGAGCGCGTTATAGCGCCCCTAGCGACACCTGGTTAAACTGTACACCATTTGTTCCATTCGATTTGGCTTTCCGGTTTCGGACTCTCGTTCGACTTCGTCGTCATGAAACGGAATTTTTTGGGCATTTGCTCTCAAGCCATCCCTTGAATTTGAATTGTCTTTTTTTTTTTTTTTTTCCGGCTCCACATTCAGCTTGCATTTGATCGAACAACGTCCGCGCTTGGGTGCCTCGCGCGTCCTTTCACTTTGCTGCAATTTGCTTTCTGACGCTCATTTCGCAGCCTCCGCGTACGATCGCGACTGCCAAATATTCAAACGCTCTCTGATCAGCGCACCGAATCCATTCTCAAATGGAAATTCCGATTGAGCCGGTTGACATCAAAATGTAGAATTCGTCATTCTGAGAACACGATTCCGAGAAAATGACTCAAAGCCTGACATCACGTGTCAAGGTTTGTTTTAATCCAACCAAAAATAGGCTTTGTTAGTAGACAAGAGAAGAAAAAACAAGCACAACAGACCCCGTCGCCGCCCCCGGCGCGGCTCCTCCAACGCACGCTCGTTCGTCGGCGGCCCCAAACCTTGGCGGGTGTAGACGGCCAATGGCCGCGCGGGGGTTCGGGCGGCGGGAAGCAAGTCCGATATTCCAAACAATCAGCTCTTGGGGCCCCCTTCCTCTACGCCGCCGGCGAGAAGGTGAGGATCATCCAGCCGATGACAAAGTAGAAGAGGAAGACGGGGTAGACCGCCAGGCCCTTGCGGTCGGGCGGCTGGCTGCCGGCCAGGAAGGCGGACGAGGCGAAGGCGGACCAGCCGAAGGAGGCCGCCACCGCCGCCAGCCGCACGGCGAAGCCGGCGCCGCCCAGGTCGCCCAGCAGGACCAGGCGGCACACCACCATGGCCGCCGTCAGCGGCAGGATGCAGTAGCCCAGCACGCACAGACTCTGGAAGAAGGAGATGGTGCCGCCCAGGAGCTTGGAGTTGAGCGTGATGACGATGGAGCCGAACCACACGATGATGAACACCTGACAAGCATGTGAGTCATATGAGCATATGAGCGGATGACCCCCTGCCAATACCCAGTTTGGTGTTGACCCAAGGCTAAGGCGGGCCTACCTCGGCGAACTGCGGCCCCCCTTGGTCGCCGGAGCGGGGCGCCGCGCCGCCCTGGAGGAGCAGCGCCAGGGTGACGCAGAGCAGCAGCGGGCCCCACAGGTCCCAGTCCCGCAGCAGCTCCGAACTCTGCTTGGGATACAGGACGTGCACGAACTTCTTGGCCACGGCGCGCAAGTCCCTCAGGATGGTCTCCTTCACCGGCTCGTCCAGCGTCGAGAGTTGGTCGTCGTCCGGCGGCGTCGCGTGCACCGGCACGGAGATGTCGCCCTCCACGGGGGTGTCCTCCGGGACGGATACCGACGCCAGGCCGGCGAACGGGCGGCTGGCGTCCGCCATTTGGCTGCGGGCGGAAAACGGCGCGGGAGCGACTGCCGCTCCACTCGACCCGATCCGATCCGATTCGCTTCGCTTCTTCGCGTCGGGTTCAACGACGCAAAATGTCAATGTGCCTGATGTCGAGTTCCAAAACGATCGACTTGTTCCACTCTCGGACGGCTCCACGTCAGCCGGAGATTGTTTACTTCCGCGTTCTGTCGAAAGCCTTTTCTTCTTCTTTTTCCGGTTTCCTTTGATTGGCGCTCACCCGCCCGGAATACCGCCACCTAGCGGACTGTAATGCGAACCAGCGCGTCGACGTTGTGACGTGACCGAGCTCGAGCTGTCAAAATGAAATACATACTGTTTTTACCAACGAATATTGAACGAAACAATGATATCGGTTCGCTGCCTTCACTTATTTATTATTATTCTTGTTATGATTGGGGATGGCGCCTTTTCTGCTGCTCGTCCGGCTCTTTGGAATTGTTTCCGCTCTGTTCTGTTCTCTCCAAACAAACAAACAGAGCGGACGTCACTTCCGGTTCCCTCACCCAAAGCCGTCCCCCTAGCAACAATACGATTGTTACAGGAATGACCTCCCGCTTAACATTCGACAACAATTCGCTGCCCAGATTTCAAACTTGTCTTGAAACTCATTTTCCTTCTTCGGCTTTTGGCTCATTATGATACTTCTTTTTTTTTTTGTTTGACTATTTTTTTTTTAGCTTTCTTCGGTATTAATTTGTATGATTTTGTTGAATAATAAAAAAAAAATAATTTGTTTGATTTTGTTTAATAATAATAAAAAAATAATAATTTCTTAGATTTTGTTTAATAATAATAATAAATTTGTTTGATTTTGTTTAATAATAATTTTTTACAAAATGTTTGATTTTGTTTAATAATAATAATAATTAATTTGTTTGATTTTGTGTAATAATAATACAAATAATAATACTTTGTTTGATTTTGTTTAATAATAATAAAAAAAAATAATTTGTTTGATTTTGTTTGTTCCTGTACGGATTCTTTTTGCTCCATGTGCAGCACTTTGTCGACAGTGGCGGTTGTTTGAAAGGGCTGGAGAAATACACGAGTTGAGAATGATTCTTTTTAGCGCTTACCAACCAGCATTTACGTGCATTACCGCCACCTAGCGAACCGGAGGAGTGGCAGCCAGTGGCAAAGTCAAATCCAGGAGCAAATCGACTCCATTTCTATGAAAACCTCAAATCACGCAAAATGTCTGGAAAGCGAATAATTCAAGACTCGTGCGAGAAGCTCATAAAACCATATAGATATATTTTTTTCCCCCCTGGAAAACATTATTGTCACACTTGTGGACGATGATGCGGTTCACGTCACGGATGCATATTCACCCGCAGGGGATAATACACGCAAATAACTTGACAGTAGGCAAGATTTTTTTTTAAAACGTGGATTTTTGTCATAACTACATAAAAATAAACTTTCAAAAGTGCATTTATATACCGAGGTAGAAAAGCAAATGCATGAAAGTGTGCAAAGCAAGTCCATCCACTGAATCCATCACAAAGACCAGATAGTGAACGTGATCCATTTTCCAAAATCAACATGATTTTGGAACATGAGTCGGCGTGAAGGTCGCAACCGCGGCGGCAGACGAGCGCCATTTTCATCCGACGCCACGGCGACCATTGAGGTCCGCAGATGCGGCTCGGGTATCCCGGCGCAAGCGTTTCCGTCAAGCTCACTGGGAGCGGCGACATTTTCACTCATTTTCGTGGCTCCAACTCGGCTGCTGTCTTTAAAAAAACAAAAAAAAAAAAACCCGATTGTCGGGAGAGAGCAAGTTTGGTCTGGGCGAGGTGGCGAGCGAGGGCTCGGCGTCAGGCGTCCAGCAGGACGTGCCACCTGCACACCTGCGCGCCCCGCGCCTCCTTCATGTCCCTCCAGTGGAGGCGCTCCTCCTCGCCGCTGCTGTTCTGGCCCAGGGCCGCCCAGCCGATCATCTCCTTGCGCTTGAGGCTGCGCCGGCCGTACACGGAGGCCATGAGCGTGACGTCCGACAGCTGGAAGAGGGCCACCTGGAAGACGAAGGTCTCCTTGTACACCGGGTTGGGCTGAGCGCGCCACAGCGACGTCTTGCAGCGCGAGATCTCCCGCCCCACCGAGTTGAGCAGCGTCAGCCGGGCGAACGTGTCTGAAAGCGGCGCCGGCGGCGGGCGGGCGAGAGAAGAAGAAGACGTGGAAGAGGATGAGAGGGCGACGCCACCAGCGCGGAGGCGAGTTGGAGCAGCGCGTACCCGGGGGCTTGCTGGACGCCGTGTTGCGCAAGCGGCTGCCCTTGATGACCTCCACCGCCATCCTGCCGGTGGCGGCGCTGTAGGACAGGCCCATCAGGAGCTCGGGGGGGGCGCCGCCGCCGCCGCGCGTCAGCGAGCGCGCCGACGACAGGCTGTCGCTGGCCAGGCTGGGCTCCGAGTCGTCGGCGCTCTGGCGGGAACAAACGTCAGGGCGCCCGAGAACGAGAGCGGAAGCGCGCGGCGCAGCACCGGCTAACCTTGATGTCGCCGCCGGGCACCAGCGCCAGGAGGACGTCCACGGATCCCCCGGCCCGGTCCACGCCGGCCAGGGGGAGGAGCTTCTCGCCCATCATCCGCCGCCGCGACATCCTGCCCTCCAGGGCGTACATGCGGAAGCGCAGCGCCGACGCCGCCAGCCGGGAGGCCTCCACGCGCGTCAGGGCGAAGGTCTGGCCGAAGGCGAGCGCCGCCCCCGCCCCCGCCCCCCCGCCGTCGGGACCCGGGCCCGGCCGCCTGAGCGAAGTCTTGTGCTTCTGCTTCTTGGCCGGCATGAGGACCACGTGCACCTGCCAGGCGTCCGCCCCGCTGCGCCGCCGGTCGGGGAGATCTCGCGCCGACACCACGGTGACCAGGAGCTTCTCGCCGGCCGCGCGGTACTCCAGGGACACCAGCAGGTCGCAGCACTTGGAGGCGGGGCGCCGGCCGGGCGGCGGGGGGGCGGCGGCGGCGTCGCGGGGCCCCTGGGTCACAGACAAAAATGGGAGGGGGGGGGCGGGGGCGTTCTTTGCCTTGCGTGATTTGTTGCCTTGGCCGAGTGCTTTGGGCTGCTCGTGCTATCGTGTCGATTGATTGGACCGAATGGAGATTTTTCATGACTTATTCAAAACGCAACAGGACTTTTTGGGTTTGTTTTGCGGTGGGGGTGTCCCAAAACAGTCCCTGACGTCGAAACTAGAAAGGACTGACACGGGAGGCGCGCAGTACCTGAGGCGGCCACGCGGGGGAGCCCTCGGCATCTTGCGGGCGCCCCGCCTCCACGTCCTCCGAGGCGACGCCCGTGATTGGCGGAAGGCCGGTGGCGGAGGGGGCGGGCCCCTCTTGCGGGACGGCCCCCGAATGCTGCTGCTGCTGCTCCGGCGCCGGGGGTCCCTCTGGCGCCTCCTCCGGCGACTCGTGACGGAGGTCGCGTCGAACGGGCGCCCCCGCCACTGCCGGCGGGAAATCCTCTGCAAGCAGATTGTCGCCTCTTTGTGGGTGAGGCCATTCAGCTCAGTTACGTAACAACCCCCCCCCCCCACCGAGACTCAGGCTCGAGGAAGATTTTTCGGTGGCCCATCGTTACAGATGACGTCATCACAACGCAATTATTTGATGACAGTGGTGTGAAGTGTTTGCCCCAATTTATTATTATTGGGGGGGGGGGGTCACATTTAAATGCCAAAATGAAGACTTTTGGAGTGAGTGGCCTCGTCAAAGTCCTGAGCGGAATCCGCTGAGCGGAATGGCGCTTCCTGCTGGAAAGCCGCTCAGTGCGGCTCAATGACAACAATTGCGCAATGGGGGGCGGGCCCAAATTCACCCGGCGCCGTGTGAAACGCTTGATTGCAATTGTTGCTGCTAAGGGTGGCCCAGGTAGGGGGGGGGGACCCACTGCCTCCGCGCCCAGACGCGGATCGGCGACCAGTCTGCAGCCGGTTCGGTTGCGGGCGTACCTTGGCGGCGGGGCGGCTGAGCGGCGGCAAGCTTGTCGCGGCGCCGTCCGCCGGCGCCTCCGGGCGGCTGCTCCCCGCGCAGACTTTGCGCCCGCGACACGGAGATCTCAAACTGCTTCATCACCTGGTTGTCGCTGTCCGAGGACGATCGGCCGCCGTCGTCATCCGCGCCGCCGCTCCTGACTGGACGCGCACAAAACACGTGAGAAAAAGGAGGGCGGGGGCGGCGGCGGCGGCTATCCACGCGTCGTTCGTCCCCGACGCGGCTTGGCGCCCGCTCATTTGTTTGAGGATCTCAGCCTCAACAGCGACCGATCAATCCGCCTCCAATCTGGTGAGGTTTGGCCCCAAAGTCGGGCGCGCCTCGCGTGGACGAGAGCGTCGCCGCCAAACAGGAAGTCTTGTTTGTTCAAGCGGCCGAGATCCGACCGGCTCTTCAGCTAACAGCCGCCGTCTTTTGTTTGAGGTGCGACCGGACCGGCGTGTTTGCTTCCGACTGTCGGTTGACTTTTCCAACGGACTCGGGGCGGCTCCGCCCACTTTCCCACGCCAACGCGGGGGCTTCAAAAGGGCCGCCAACGCCCTTTGGCCTCCTCCCTTCACACATTTTTCACCAAAAGGGGCACGTTGGCGCCGCGGGTCCGGTCGCCCGATTGGGAAGCATCGCGGAACCGAAACGACAGCGACGATTGCGGACGCGCGAAGGGGGGGGGGGGCGTGTCTCACCGAGGCCCTGCCGCAGCCCCGGCGAGCGCCGGCTCCGGGAGCGCCGGCTCCGCTCCAGACACGGAGCTCCGCCCACTCCGGAGAAGCACAGCATCTTGTTGATGAAGAGGAAGACCAGCGCCAGGGCGGCGATGAAGACGCCCACCGCCGACAGGAAGCCCACTGCCTCGGCCGTGACTGCTCGCGGGAGGAGAAGGGGGGGGGGGCACACAAGGACGCACTGGTCAGACCACAGCGACAGACAGACCACACAAAAACGCCACCACGACAACGGCAACAACAAACGCTCGGTCAGTGTCCGCCTTGGGGGGGCGGGGGCAGAAAAACGTTTTCAGCTCGGAAAACAAGTCCAAGTCCCGAAAACCTCCGCAAATGGCGAGCCATGTGAACAAAACAAAAAGCGCAGGCGCCGGCTATCGCCGCACACGTTGGCCACTTGGGGGCAGTGTGGCGCCGCGCCGGCGTGGCTTCCGCAGCTTGAATGAGAGCGGAAGAAAGTCGCGCTCCGCCGTGAAAACGACTTTTCTGCAGGTCGCGCGGCGTCGGGGCCTTTGAGGCACGTTAGCTTGCCCGCGCGGGCGAATGTTGGCTATTATCACTCCCGACGCGGGCGCTACTTTGCCCGTTGCGTGCCAAAGGGATTTCGCAGCCACTTTGAAGAAGCCTTCTTGCCTTGGCAAAAAGCCAGCCCCCAGCGACTTTGAGGTCGGGAGGTCACGTGATCACCAGGCTCCACCTACTTCTGAAATCTGAAGACGTGCTGGCGTTGGGCATGGCGCTCATGTCTCCTCCTCAACACCTTCTTCTCCTTCTTCCTCTCGAGACCTTTTTGTCCTCTTCTTCTTCACAACTTGCGCTGCCTTCTCCTCACAACTTTTCCTCAACTTATTCCCTTGCGACCTTTTGCTCTGGCGCTCGCCCTTCCCTTCCCTTCTTCTTCTCCTCCTGGCGACTTCTGGCGCTCTCGCTCTCTCTCGCCGGCGTGGGCTCCTTGTCCTCTTCTGCGGCTGCTAATCCGACGTCTGCCGCGCGGCCGGGCTTCCCGTGCGGCAGAGCAAAAGGAGGAGGAGGGCGTGGCCGGCAGGCGCCCGCGGCTTCGTGAGCAAACGGGAGCCAAGAAGGACTTGAAATGAGCGAGCGACGAGTGACGAGCGAGCGCAGAACAAACAGCAGCGCGCCCAAAGCCTTTTCCGATCGGCCGAACGGGAAGCGGCTCCGGAAAGGGCCAATCAGACGGCGGAGGAGGAAGTCGAGGAGGCCCCCTTCCCCCTCGCCACCGACGACTTTGTCACCTTCATCGGCAGAGATGCAGATTAAGTCTGGACCGGAAGCGTGTTTTCGCCCTCCCATCGTCCCTTTAGCGTCTGAAGGCTGCGGTGTCGGGAGGCCAAATGACGAGGCCGCGCGGTGGGGTGGAGCCAAACTTGGGCTGCATTTGCCCAACGGGCTCTTTCACTCTTTCCAGAGCACCGCTGCCACCTAGTGTCCAGTCGCAGAACATCACAAAGCGCCTGCGGACCCCCATTTCGACAACGAGCAATGCAGCCGCTTTCAAGAAAGTTGGCAGTGCGGTGCGGCGCCAGACTCGAGAAGGCAAGGCTCTGTACATGTCACGTCGATAAGACAAGACAAGGCTTTTTTTTCCTGAACACAAATGGGGAAGCGAGCGAGCGCCACAAGCGGGCAAGACGGTCGCAATCCTCACGCGCAGATTTGCTTTATCCACTGCGAAGAGCAGCGAGTATGACTGTGGCATCGCACGTCACTTGGGAGTCGTCGTCGTCGTCCAATTGGCGTGGTCTTTATTGGGGGGGGGGGCATTTGAAGCATGGGCGAAAACGCTCCAGCGGACGAGCGCGATCCTCCAAATGACAGCACGCGCGCGCGCCATTTTCTTCCATTTGGAGGCGCTGCTGCGGCGTCCCAAAAATGAGTGTTGGGGGGGGGGGGGGGCATGTCAAATAAGCGCCTCGCGGTCAGAGGCGCTCCTCGGAGAAAACGAAGCCTCCCAACAATCAAATGGCGAAGCAGGTGCGCGTCAACGTCGCGGCCGTCGAGAGGCCCGCCCGCCGGAGAGTCTCCCAGGCGGGCGCCATTCGAGCGCCAGGCGGGCGCCGCGGCTCCTTCCCGACGCAAGCGCCGCGGCCGAGAGTCGGACGCGCCGCTCACAACACAAGCGCCCGCTGCTTGGCGGCTGGCTACTTACTGTCGGAGGCCATGGCGGCGGCGGGCGGGCGGCGTCTCCGGGCTCCCCGTCACACTCCTCCGGAAAGAAGCGACATCCGGGACTTGCCAACCCGGAAGTGTCGAGCGACCGCGACGCCTTCACGGGCGCTGGGAAAGGAGAACTTCCCTGCCTTGGCGTGACAAGTCCAAACAGCCCCCCCCCCCAAAAAAAAGGCTTGCAATGTGTCACAATACATGTGAAACCTAACGTGTCAGATTGATGTGGCTGTAACCGAAGTTGAATTTGCTGTTTGTCGCCATGCTTCAAGTCCACAATGACAAGTGACGTTTCACATGGTTCGCATAAGTGGGGGGTGGTCTTCCCAATTTGTGGCGGGGAGGTTGTGGCCTGCGAGCGACTGGCGACGTGTTCGGGGTGTCCGTCGTCCGCCTTCGGCCCAAAGTCGACCGGGACAGGCGAGGACGGGCGCTTGGCGCCGCCTTCTCGAGGTCACGGCGAAGAACATCAGCACCTGCCACCCCGGCCGGGGCCGGAACAACGAAGAGGTGCTCTCAACGTCGGGGCGCGTCATCAGGCCACCTGAAAACTACACCAGGAGCTCGCTCACAAAATGGATCGGGGGGGGGGAGCAAAATTTGCTCTGTTGGGTTTTGTCCAATGGCCTTTTAATGCACAAGGAAAACGATAAACAATGGCAGCAGGAGGGAGGGGGGGGAGGGGGAGGGGGGAGGGGGGAGGGAGAGGGGACCCCCCATGACCCAAATCAATGAATCATTCAAATGCTTCAAACTTGCTGTCAGAGAGAAAAGCAGAACACGGGAGGCCGATTGTCATCTCGAAAGCGCAGCCAAGTCGGCGGCGGCGGCGGCGGCCGAGCGCCTTCGACAACGATGCTCGACGTGCTTCAAAGGCGACGGCCCCCCAAACGGCATTCAAACACGGGGCGGGCGGCAAAGTCACTCTCCCGCGCTCTCGCCTTTTGAGGCTGAAAAGAAAGACAAAACCGACATGCGTCAAGAGGACGCCAAGGCGAGGGCGCCCCAGACGGCGGCCGTTACCTTGACGGCGGCGATCCAGCGCGGTCAGACGATGGATGCGGGTGGGCGTGGCGGCTTCTCTGCTCATGTCACCTGGTGGGACGCACGAGCGAGACGGAGCGTCCTCAGCTTGGAGTCTTGACATCAGATGGGCTGCGGTGTTGCTTTGATTGGCGGGCAGGGGGCGGGGCTCACCTCGGATGCAGACGTTCTCAGCGGTCCTCGCTTTCAGCGAGACTTTGCCGGACTTGCCGCGTACTTTGGCGGGGGCGGGGCCCGACTCTCGCCGGCGTTGACTTCCACCTGCCGATGGCGGCGAGACTTGCACGTCTCCCCGCGCAAAAGACAACAAGGCCGGTTAATCCAACGCAGCGCACTCGAAACGTGCGGCGAAAAACGCCGAAAGGGGGTGTCGCGGTCTGGGTTAGGGGCGGGGCCCGACCCCGAATGGTTTCGGGGCGTTTGGGCAGGTGAGCTTTGGCGTCAAGTGAGCGGCGGAACACGATTTCTGCATGAAACCACAAATCCCGAGGACGCTTTGTTCATGGGGGCGGGCCCTCGCCCTCGCCAACGAAGGGCGTGACTAACCTCAGCGGCTTGAGCGTACGCTTTGGACTTGATGGACGACAGCAGCCGAGCTCTTCTGGAACCCTGAACACATCCGCGGCACAAAAGTCAAGCGGGGGCAAGCGGGGGCAAGAGGGGGCGGCGCCCCGAGACCCGAGCGACCCAACGGCTTTTCGAGCGGGTTGAGAAGCGGCGAGAAGCACGCCGCCGTCCTCTCCAAAGCGGCGTTGACGTTTGGTTGCCAAACGACCGCTCGTCCAGTCTCCTGACAACCCCCAAGGTCGGGTCGCTCGCATCCGAAGGCGCCGTCCGGTCAACAAACAAATCAGGCAGGCAGCCCACCTCCGCGCGTGAAGATGTTCCCTCGCTATCGCCGTCGCCGCCCTCGCCCTCGTCCTCGTCGCTCTCTTCCTGACAAAAACACACCGCCGACGAGTTAGGGCGCGGCGGCGCGTGAGAACGGAGCGGATGCCAAACGTGCGTGGGGGGCGACCTGCTGCTTCCTCTTCTGCCAGCTGTGGAAACCGACGACGTGCCCTCGCAGCTGTGCCGGCAGGTTGCGGCGGATCAGGGCCACGCCCAGGCGCTCCCGCTGCGCTCGCGAGAAGACGGACGACTTGAGCTTGCCGTACAGGTGGTGGATGTTGGACAGCTCCTGAGATCAGAGCGGCCGTCACGACAAAAGCGGGTGGGCGGGGCGGGGCGGGGACGCCGCTCACCTCCATGGCGTCTCGGCCGATCAGCTCCTGGGGGCCGCGCGCCCTGGCCACGAAGCGCCTGCACAGCCGAGAACGGGCCTCCTCCTTGCTCCTCTTGAACGTCAGCTGCGGGCGCACAAACAAGTTCCCGCTTGCAAAAGGACTCAAAATTGAGCCGGAGGAGGAGCGGCGGCGGCGGCGGCGTTTGGGGCCCGACTGGAGACGCTCGATGGAGGATGGGCCGACTTCATCGGCGGATGTCGTCAACGGGGGGCTTGCGAAGCCCCTTTGAATTGGACTGGACTTGAAAAGGAGATGGCGCCGGATGACGGACGGCAACGCGCTCCGCTTTGGGGTCAGCCGATCCTCCATCGAGCGTCTCCAGTCGGGCCCCAAACGCCGCCGCTCGCCTCTCCAGCGCGCCGCTCCTCCTCCGGCTCAATTTCGAGTTCTTTTGAAGGTCCTCTGATGTGTTTTCAAATTTCTTGAAATGGCCTGGCCCCGCCCCCCGCCTCGGGTTTGCGGACCAGACGCCATCGGGGAGACCGAGAACAAAGCGGACGCTGCGATTCGACGAAGCCTTTTCTGTTGCCACTCCCTCTCTTTGGGGCAAGCCCACAAAAAAAAATAAATAAATAAAAACTCGTCTTCAAGCTCGTTTCTATTCTTTAGACTCAGCGGGAGACTCCGTTTTTCGTTTTGGGCGCCGTGTGCCGTCTCGGTTCTCAGTGGACTGCTGCTGCGGTTGTTTGGAAGCGCTCTCACCAACGCCGGCACGGCGGTGAAGTGGAAGGCTTTGCGGAAGAGCAGCTGCCGCAGGAGGAAGACGGCGTCCAGATGCTGAGCTCCCACCGCGTCCTTCTCGAAGGCCAGGACGTCCTCCCAGTCCTTCAGCGCCATGCGGATCTGCACGCAAGCGCGCACGTCGGGCGGCGCAGAAACGTTCAGAAATAAAGTCCAAAAGGACCTATTGCTTATATTCGGCCGGGTCGGGTCAGGCCCGCGCGCTGCCGAAGCTCACCGGGACGCGCGGCGAGGCCGTCTGGCAGTGGTAGAGGCCGTGGAGCAGGTAGAGCCCTCCCGCTCGGATCTGGAAGCTGAACGGGGGCAGGAAGTAGACGGCGGCCACGTCCAACGCCGCCCGGCTGAAGGCTCGCTTGTCGCGACCCGCGGTGCCGCTGAAACCACACGTCATCACTCGGTTGGACTCGACAACATCCGACTCCAAAACAGGACCCGTTTCAATATTGACGGTTTAGAAATTGCACGAGCACAAACTGATTCGGATTCGGGTCCCGGTAAAACCTGACCGGAAATGGCCAAATGTGTCTTCCAAAATAAAAGCAAACGCTTGCAAATGTCTTGCAGTGAAAAAACACGATGGTCATCAGTCTGCTGCAAAGGAGGACGAATCGGGGAAGGTTTGCTGGTGAGAGAGGTCGAAATCGGACGAGGTGGACAGAATGAGGTTTTTAAAAAAAAACATTTGGCCATGAACTGGACCGGAAGTGGGCGAGTAGCAGCAATCCCGCATCGCTCTCAGAGGGAACACACAAATGTCGCTTCACGCCTGGACGACGTTTGGACGCAAGATGACACGTCTGTGCGCTTTTCAGAGTCAACTTACAGAAAGATGTGTCCAAACTTCATTTCCCTCCAGATTTTGGAGAAGACTTCAAAGCGAACCGAGTCCGCTTGTTGGAAGCGAGCGAGCAGCTCTTCGCAATCCGAGCGAACTTGTTGGTTCCGCGACGCTTTCGTCTTCATATCGCGGCTAATAAAAGTCACCCAACGTGACGATGTCCTCGAGGGCTGGTTTGTCTTTTTTTCTTGAGAATGAAGTTTCTTGGCTTGTCTCTGCGACGTTGACTAAAACTCAACAACACACGCCAGGGCGTCCCCTTCCTATGACGTCACCGGCAGGCTGCACGGAGGCGTTCGCGGCGCTCGGAAATGACAGCTCTCCTCTCTGCGCAAATGGGAAAACTCCAAAACAATCAGTCACGTGACACAATTTGAGCCGGGTCCGATTCGACGACGGAGACATCTCAAGTCAAGTCCAACTTTGTTGTCAAATGCGCTGTATGTTGATGACATTTCTTCCCCCTCAACAAGACGTCGTGCCCACCAGTTTGTGACGGGGTCAAAATCCGACTCGTTGTGCCTAATGGCCGATTTATTCAGAACCGCCGACCGATCTTCAACTCTTCAATCTTTCTTTTGCCTCAAACAGAGTGAGGTGGAGCACCTGAAACTCATTGCTTGAGGTCATTGTGGCACGTAACCGCCACAGCCACAGGGTCAGTTTACGACGGCGTGACGTCACGGCCGCCGTAAAACACAACAGTCGTGTCCTGCAAGACGGGAGGGAGATACATGGCGGAGATTTGGAAATGGATGCAGCGCTGCAGGCAAAGCTCCTCGGCGTGTTGCGGGGGTCACTCTCTGCGGGGGGGGGGGGGATAAAGAAGATGTGCCCGCGGCTGTGGTGATCTCTGCCCATCTGCCAGCGCGCAGCACTCCGATATCAAGTTTGCACTCGGTTGGCAAACTCCAGAGTCCAGTCATGGTATTTGAAGCCACCGGCAGACTTCGGAAAGTCGTGGAAATCAAGGAACAATGTGGAAGAAAAAAACAACAACTCGGGGAGGGCAACAAACAACAGTGGCCATGTTCTGAAAACAAGTTTATTTGGAAACAGGATAAACCTTTTGGAGTTTCCAGCATTTTGTCTGCCGGCTGAAAATATAAAGCGCGTCGCGCAAGGCGACCCAACTCGCAAGGAGACAAACCTTTTTTGTTTGTTGGTTTCCTGGTTGAGCAGCCACTAAAAGTTGATTGGCCAACGTCCCAGAAAGCGTCCGGCCACAATCCAGTCGCCGAGGTTTTTGTCCTTTGAATGCCTTTGGAAGAAAAGGGCCACCACGCTCATCTTTGACCGACGACGTTTGCTTGCTGAGCAACAACAAAAAAGAAAAGAAAAGCAACATTTCGTCCCACGTGGATTGCTACATTTTCCCTTTGCTTTGCGTTGTCCACTCCATCCATTTGACTGACAGTTCAACACACACACACGCACACACACGCACCCCCAGAGTGCGTTTGTTTGGTGTCGGGTGCTAGCAGCTTGTTAGCATCATCACGCTAAGACGTCAACGACGTGGCGCGGACTGCCAACGCCCGCTCGTTCGACACCCGCTCGCAAACTTTTGGCACCCGGGCGCACACACGCGCACGCACGCACACACGCTTTGACCAAAGCGCCGCCGACTTCACTCCGAGTCTTGGCCGGCTCACATTTTGACGCCGCGTTGGGCTTGGCTTGCGTCCAAACCGCCAACATGGGCGTCCACAAAGTGCTCGTTGCCGACGCTCGCGCTTCCAATTCGGGTCCAATTAATGGCCCGGGATGGGGTTTTCGCCGGGCGCCCGACTCGCCTTCGGCGGCTGCGTCGTGAGCGCCTCTCGTGCTCGCCTGCAGCCTTTGTCGGGGAGAAAGAGAGCGCGAGCGAGCCATTCTCTGCTAAACACGGATTTCCGCTTTTTCGAAAAGAACCAAGGGGGGGGGGGGGGGAAACCAGCGTCAGAAACAAGAACTTCCCCAAGAAGCCAATTCCCGGCGAGAACGCTGACGAATGCTTCTTTTGCTTTTGTTGTTGTCGTCGTCGTTCACGAGGAAACACGCAGACAGACGTCGCGTGCGGGCGCGGTTTGTCCCTTTGTCCCTTTTTTTTTCCCCCTGAAAAAAGTTTGATGCACCGGATGTGACGTTTTCCCTCCTAAATCCGCACACTAAAATAAAGACGGCAAGAGAGAAAAGTGATCGGAAAGCCGCCCGCCCGCTCGCCCGCTCGCCCGTTGTCGCCTCTTCAAGTGACGATGAGGCAGATGAGGCTTTCTGTGCTAAAATGTGACGACCTTGAGGAAGACAGGCTGTGGGTGTCTCCCCCCACCCCCAACCATCGGAGTGGGCGGACGTCACTGGATGACGAGTCACTTAGTTGACCCTTGACCCGAGTCCAAAAAGAGGCGCTTGGCCTTGTTCTCCTCAATGAGGACGTCACTGCCTTCACGACATTTTCCATCGGCAGCCCCCCCACCCCAAAAAAGAAAAGAACTCATTTTCTTGGTTAAAAAAAAAAAAATCCAATCAAGTAATTTTTCTAATTTCAGCTCAGGAAAAGCGGGACTTGAAAAGCAGGCCACAGGAGTGATTGGAAGGCGACTATTGAATCGGTGTCGGGGGTGCGAGAGCGAACGGCCGCTCATGCGAAGCGGCAGCGAGGATCCCTTGTTTGGGGATGTCCTAATGTCGACGTTTCAGCCGCACAATCGTCAAGCTGCCCTTTGTGCAATCATCCGCAGAAGCATTCCAACAACAACAACAAAAAAGCAAAACCCAAGAAGTGCATTTGAAGGTGTGATTTTGTTCTCGCGCGTTTGACGAGTTCGCCACATGGTGACCAGCAGCTTCTTCTACCGAGGGACGTTATCGAGGCCTTATTTGCTTTCTTTCATCCCTTTGAACGCTCCTCCATTCCATTTGGCCGGCATGCGACAATACGAGAAGGCCTTTCTCTGAATGGCGGCCAGGCCTCCTTGAGAGCACCTCGGGCGGGCCTGCGACGCTCTTTGAATCCAACTTTGTTTCCGGGATGTCAAAAGTTGTGCGGCGCATTTGTTTTTTTGTTTGAACATCAAATAACATTTTGTGCTGTTTTGCGACGCGCTGGTGCCAAGAAACGCCGTTGGAGCGAGTGTGTGCAAAAGTAGGGCTTTGGCGCCATTTCCGGGCGTCACTCCTGCAGCCTGTCGTTCAATCCGCGGCCAAAAAAAGGAAACGCGCCCAACTTTTTTTGGGGGGGGGTCGGCTGTATTCCAGCGGACGTGGCCTTGGGAGCGCCGAGGGGAGGGCGCGGCTCAAACGAGAGGCTCGGGCGGCAGCGCGCGCTGGATCTGTTGCGGCTGCAGGGGGGGCGGCAGCTGCAGGGGCAGCAGGGCCTCCACCATGTCGCGGCAGGGGTGCGGCGGGGGCCCGCCGGCGCCGTCGTCGTCGCGGTGGACGGCGTCGCCGCCGTGGAAGAAGAAGTCGCTCTGCACGATGAAGGTCTCCACCACGGCCTGGTTGAGCTTGGTGCTGGACAGCGTGTCTTTGTTCTCAAAGTCGGGCCGCATGAGCGTGGGCCAGAAGCAGATGGACAGGTTGTCGGCCGTCATCAGCGTCGTCTTGCTGTGCTGGCTCACCCTGCGAACGCGCACACCAGGCGGCGCCGTTGGGGCGCCGGTCCGAAAAGCCGCCCCCCCCCGCGTGCACCTTACCTGTTGAGGTGCGTGATGATGTACTTGAAGACGTGATAGTTGACGGAGGGGAACTTGCCGACGATTTCCTTGAGGACGTGCAGACGCTCGGCGTAGTCCGCCAGCTCTGCAGCCGCGCCGGTCGAAAGAGAGTCAGAGTGCGAAAGTCACGTTAGCCCGACGCCGGTTAGCATTAGCGCCAGTTGCGCTAATCCCAAAAAAAAAAAAAAAACGGGTTTGGCCAACCACGCCGAAGCAAGCCATTCTTACTTGCGGCCTGGACGAGTTCGGGATGGAGCGCGTACGGGATGAGCGGGTCGGGCAGGTCGGCGAAGAAAGCCTTGAGAGCGCCGGCCGCCGCGTTGATGGCCACGTCCAGCGCCAGCAGGTCCACGCCGGGATCTGCGCACGCAAAGGCGCCGCGTCAACGCAAAGGATGCTCGGCAGGCGGTCCACACGTGCCCCCCCCCCCCCCCAAGGGCGCATGTGTGTGTGTGTGTGTGTCACCTTGGTCAAACTGCTTCTGGATGTTGTCCTGGTCCGTCTTGTTGCCGCTGACGCGGTACAAGCCTTCCGTGGTCAAACCTGCCAAGACACGCGCGGCGGCAAACATCAAGCCAACGCCACCGTCCATTTGCGCGCCAAACAACAAGGCGCCGTGCGTCCGTCTCTTGGCTCCGGAGCGCCACAAGGCTCGGCTGGCAAACGAGCGTGCGGCGTTTGGACCCGATCGGCCGCTGGCTTCCCCAAAAGGGGGCGCCGGCGGGCTTGCGTGCGTGCGCGGCTTCATGTTTCTTCAAACACATGAAACACCAGCCGACATGGCAGAGATCAAAGTGGACTTTCCTGAAAACTCCAGGGGGGGCGGGGAGATAAATAATAAATAAATAAAAAAAAAAATATGTGTGTGTGTACGCAAGCGTGTCTTTAGATTTCAACCAATCAGCACTGACGCAACCGACATCATACGCGACAACAGCTAAGCTAGCTAAACTTTCCTGAAAATTCGGGGGGGGGGGGTCCTCAAGTGTGAGACAAAAATCTCTTGACTGTTACTTGTGTTGGTGGCGCCTCCGCATGGGGCCGCTCGTGAAAGCAAAACAACAAACTCAAACGCGTCTCGGGTCAACGTTGTCTACTTTGACTGAAGGCGTCTAAAGCAGCGCCCCCCCCCCACCCCCAGTCAAAAATATTCAGATTCATTTGAGGCCATTTTTTCCTCAATTCTCCAGAGAAATGTCCATTAAAATGTGAAAATGCGGAAGACTTTCATCTCTGGGGCTTCAATGGAGGCCTGGCACGAGAGAAAAAAGACAAAAGGGGGGTGGGGGCACTTGAGGGCCTTGGTTGGCATTTTGAAAACAGTTTTTTTTTGGTCTCGGGACAAGCGCAGAAACTGCGAGATTTGAGCGTTTGACGTTTTCAAATGTGACGGCTGGATGACATCAACTAATTAGCATGCGCACGACATTTGCAGGCCTTTTCAAAAACGGTCCAAAATGTGACGTGGTCCAGGACGCCAAAGACGCCAAGATGTTTGTTTGTGAGCCTCCTCAACATTCTGAACCAATACAAATGTTTGACAGCAAGGTTGCGTGCCGTCCGTGTGCTCATAAAAAGGACGCCTGTGCACGTGCGCTGTACGAAACCCCCCCCCCCCAAAAATGTCTGAAAGCGGGGCTCACCCGTGCGCTCGATGTAGTCGACGCACTTCTCGATGAAGAGCGGGATGGGCCGCTCGGGGCAGACCAAGTTGTGCAGCGGGACGCCAAAGTAGTTGCTCTCCCACGTGCGCCGCGTGGGGGGGTACAGCGGCTTCGGCGCCTTCGACGACTTGGCCTGGACAGCGAGCACAAGAGAAGACGGCGCGTGACGACGGCGCCGCGGCCAATCGGATGAAATGAACGACGCCGTCGCGTTTCGTGGCCGGCTTGGAATGTGGGAGAAAAAATGGAGAGCGGCACGGGGGAGGAAACGTCTCGCAAGAGGCGCATCAAAGGAAAGCGAGAAAAGATGGAAGACGGCGAGGAACGCTCAAAACGTTTGAGGACGGCGACGGCGAGGGAAAGAGCAAAGCGAAACCGGGAGCGCGTCGAGTTGGCGGGGGCACCACGGAGACGTTTCCTTTCCCGCGATGTCACGTCGGGGGCGGAGCCATCGTAGGGCCGATCGGTGAACAATCGCGCCGCCTTTCGCTAACGCCCACAACGCAAGACATCTTTGGCGGCAGGCACCCCGACATTTTCAGGAGCAATTCTTCAATCAATGAGTTGCACCGACGAGTCCAATGATCGCGCGCGTCAACTCCGCATTGCAGTCGAGACGAAATGTAAAACATGTTAATCCGTTCCAAGTCAAGAAAACCACTTTTTTTTTTGACAATTTCACACCCTAAACTGCACACATGTAATAAGAGAGCAGCTAATATGTCAACTACTGTACGAACAAACTGTAATGTGTTTGATTTTCACCAATTTTCACATTAACATGAAGGAACATCTCTCTCTCTCTCTGTCTGTTGTGGGGCGTGGCCTATCCCAGCTGTCATCGGGCAGTAGGCGGGGCATTTCGGCCTCCCGAACTCCCTCGCCAGCACAGACACACGCCCACCTGACTCCTATTTCGCCATCAAATCTTTCTTCAATTCTACAGTTTTGCGCAGCATTTTCCTCTTTTCTTCACCGGCTTTACCGCTTGCACTTGCTTTCTTTGGTGCCGTGATACACGATGCAAAAATAACCGGCCGCTATGACGCGGTTCTCACCAAAGTGTCCGTTGGAAATTGCAACTGCGGACGCCAACCGTCCGTCAGCGCGCCATGACCGCGCTAGCATTAAGCTGGCGGGTGGTTCTGAAGCTAACGGACTCGCCTGCGGCTTGCCTGCAGAGCACAACGTGTTTTGCTCTGTTGAGTCAACTTCAGCCGGCACAAAACAGCTCGAGGAAATGTTCCCGATTTGAAAACCTGAATGGAGTTCCCTGCCACCATACAGCCCTCGCCCCCTCGCCCGCCGCCCGCCTCCCAAGTTTGAGCCCACAAGTCAAAGCAACCAATTCAGCCCAACGGCAGCTCGCATTTCGGAAAACGTCAAGCCCGCGAATGACGACGAGCGAGTCTGTCGCCTCGATCCAAGTCCCACTGTGTTTGAAAACAGGAAGCTCCTTTTCCGGCACCCCCGGGGCGCGAGACGATCGGGAAAGCGGCGGAACCGACCGCGGCAATGACCGACACGGCGCTAAAGCGGTCTGGTTTCACGCCAGCAGAACGTTTCCCCCACAATGACGCTCATTCACGACGGCGGCGCGGAGCCCAGGGCAGAGTTTGTCGGGCGATTTGCACGCCGCGCCGACGAGCGCGCCTCGTCTCGTGGCCCCTTTCATCCCTATTCGCCGATTGATGAGGTCGGCGCCCGGAAAAGGCGAGCGGGGGCGGACTCACCTTCTTGGCTTCCTTGGGCGTCTTGGACGTCTTCTTCTTCTTCATCTTCTTGTCTTCCTGCTCGGGGTCGGAGGTGACGGCGGGGTTGTCGATGCCGCCCTTCCAGGGGTCGGCGGGAGACAGCAGGGGGTCCTCCTCGCTGCCCCGATGGGCCCGCCCCTTCTTCTTCTTCTGCACGGCGGGCCCGGCGGCGTCCTCGCCGTCGCTGTCCGAGTGGAAGCGCCTTTGGTAGGCCTTGGTCTTGCTGAAGAGGATTTTGGAGCGGTGTTTGTACTTGGAGGGCCTCGGTCCGGCCCGGGCCTTGCGCTCGTATCCGTTCTCGTCCTTGGCCGGGCGGTCGTCCGGCTCGGCGTAGACGTCGTCGGGCCGGAAGCCCCCGCTCCTCGGCAAGGCGTCGGCGGGGTCGGCGTAGCCGTCCGAGGCCTCGGCGTCGTCGGGGTGCGCGGCGGATCCGCGCGGCGGCGCCGCCGGTTGCCCCCCCGCATTCCGGCTTCGATGGTTCTCAGCAAGTTGGGGTCCAGCTTTTTCACGCCGGGCTTGGGGAGCGCCGGCTTGGGGCGGACGGGCGGCGGCACTTTGTGGTTGTGGTCGCCGGCGGGCGCGGCGTGGAGCGGGTACTCGTTGCCCTCCAGGTCGATGCGGTACTTGGCGCGTTCGCTGGGCGTGGGAAGCAGCTGAACGTCGTCGCCGATGGGGCTGTACGGCGGCGGGGCTTCGTTGTCGTCGTCGTCGTCGTCCGACTCCGGGTAGTAGGCGTCGTAGGCCGGCGAGCGGCCGCGCGGGGGGGTCCGGAAAACCTCTCGGCCGCCCGCCGTGGCGCACTCCCCGGAGGAGGCGGCGCCGTCGAGCAAGAAGGCGCTCTCGACGATGCGTTTCTTCTCCAGCGCTTCGTTGAAGAAGGGCGTGAAGACCTCGGTCTGCCGGTGGTACTGCGACAGCGAGTAGAGCGCCGTGAACTTGGCGGCGATCTCGGTGGCGATGCGCTCGCCTTCCGTCATCAGCTCCTTGACGGCGTCGTTCTCAAAGAAGTCGGCCTGGCTGTCGGTGACGGCCACCATCTGCACCGGGATCACGTCCTGGACCTCGGCCAGGAAGGCGCGCAGCGTGGCCATGGAGGCCTTGCGCTTGGCCGAGTAGACCAGGATGTAGCCGTGCACCAGCTCGTCCTTGCGGACGCCGATGGCCGAGTGGTAGGAGAGCGCGGCCACTTGGATCCTCCTGCGGCCGGCCCCGACCATCTTGTCCAGGAGCAGCGTGTTGGGCCGGCCGCCTGGCCGCCCGCCGCAGCAGCGCGACTCCAGGAACGGGGAGAGGATGAGGTCCACGCTGAAGGGGTCCCAGCACACGGCGCACATGACCACGCGCAGGTCGGCCTCGGACGCGTCCTTGATGGAGGGCGGCGGCGCCGGGGCGTCCCAATTGCGCCGCAGCCCGTCCAGGACCGCCCGCAGGCCCTGCTTGACCTGGAACTCGGTGAACTTGCGCGGGAAGGCGCCCGAGGGGACGTCCACGTAGGTGCACTGGAGCTTGTTGGCCAGCTGCTGGCCCTGGTGCCGCAGGATGGGGACGTTCTTGCACACGCCGTCCCTCTGGTTGGCCAGGATGAGGACGAAGGGCAGGAGGGGATTCTCCCTCCTGCCCTGGGCGATCTCCGCTCGGATTCGGCCGACGCAGTCGCCCACGCAGTTGAGCGATTCGATGGAATTGAAGACGCAGAAGCAGCCGTGCGGCTTGAAGGTGGACACCCAGGTGTGGCTGAAGAGCAGCGTGGAGTTGACGTCCACGGGGAGAAGCTCCAGCTCGTAGATTTTGCCGTCCAGGGCGTACTCGTCGTCGGTGGACTGGGCGCGGATCTCGTTGGCCAGTTCCTGCGAGAGGCCCTCCTTGCCCAGGAGGCAGAGGTTGACCTTGTCCACGTCGCCGCCGCCGCCGTAGTTGTAGAGGTCGGAGCGGCCGTGGTCCCGCTGGAGCAGCCGGTTGGCCAGGACCTGCTCCACCTTCAGGTCCACGCAGCTGTGCCCGCTCAGGCACGTCTCCTTGGTGGGATGGTAGACGAAGCCGATGTGCTTGAGGAGGAGCGACTGGCGGTCCGGGGCCAGTCTTTGCAGGGCCCGGTACCTGGGCTCCTCGCCGAGCACGGCGTGGATCTCGCTCATCTTGTCGCCGCTGGGTGTGGCGTTCAAGTCCAAGTCGTAGAAGAGCTCGGCGTGCTCGAACAGCATTTCCTGGAAGTCCTCCTTGGCCCGCTCCACGATCTCCCGCTGGTGGCGCGCGTACACGTCGCGCCGGTCCGACTCGCCGATGAACCTGTAGGCTTCGTCCTCCGTCACCAAGCACGCCGCCTCCTCCCAAGGCTGCCCGGCGCCGATGAAGCGAAGGCGCTCCAGCGTCTTCTTGAAGCGCTCCTTGGCGTCCAGCCGCCTCTTTTCCGACAGCAGGTGCTGGACGTGGCCGTGGTAAATCCTCTCGCCGTCGGGCGTGCCCAGCAGGTCGAAGGGTATCCGCCGGTCGCTGTTGTCCACGTGGTCCGAGGCGTCCCAGGGCGTCTGCTCCAGGACCACGAACCAGCACTGGAAATCGGGGCGGCGGCGGATGAGGCTCTGCGCCTCGCCCCACGTCAGGTGCTCCACCTCGTCCAGGCGACTCAGGAGGTGGTTGAGGGTCTTGGGCAGGGTGGTCAGGTACTCCTCCCGCCTCCTGCCGATGTGCTCCCGTCTCAGCTGCCCGACGTGCTTGGCGAACGTGGCCCGGCCCTTCCCGGAGCCCTCCAGGGCGATGAACTCCTCGTAGTCGGGGTTGCCCTTCATGTCGGCCGCCGCCCCCTTCCAGGTGGCGTGGTAATCCCTCACCAGCTGCGCCGTGAGCTTCTCGAACCGCTCCGTGGCCGAGGCCACCAGCTGCCTCTGGACTTTGTGGGCCTCCGAGTAGGGAACCGTTTTGGGCTTGCCGCGGGTTTTGTCCAACTGCCCGAGGAGAGCGTTGAAGCAGAGCTCCACGTTGACGTTGGCGCGCGCCGACGTCTCCACCAGCACCAAGTTCTTCTTGCCGGCCACGAACGTCTGAAGGTCCCTCAGGTGCTGCTCCGCCAGGTCGTCGCATTTGGTGGCGGCCACCACCACGGGTTTCTTGGACTTGGCGATTTGCGAGTAGAGGCCGTTGACGAACTTCATCTGGTCGTCAAACTTGCGGTTGCAGCCCTTGCCGACGTCCACGCACAGCACAAAGGCGTCGACGCTCAGCTTGCCGTCCGGCATCTGCTTCTGGTCAAAGTCCTGCTCCAGGCCCAGCTGGTCCGTGCAGATGTACATGAGCTTCTCGGCCGACTGGAGCTTGGTGGCCGCCGCCCGCTTGCCGTACTGCTGCATGTTGGTGCTGCGGTGCGCCTGAAACGTCTGGTCGTCGATGAACTCCGTCTGCTCGATGACCTGCACTTTGCAGTCCAGCCCCTCGTCCCCCCGGTGGGGCACGTCGCCCCAGTACAGAAAGTGGTCATTGTTCACCACGCGCCCCCCAAAGTCGATGGTGCTCAGCACGGACGTGTGCTCCGAGTAGTAGTTGTCGGCGTGCGGCCGCACGTAGCGGTTGCAGAGGCACGACTTGCCCACGCCGCAGTTGCCCTTGTCTTTCTCCGTCCCGGAGAGGCCCACCACGCTGACGGCGAACGTCGGGGGGCGCGCGTCCTTGTTTTTGGCCATGATGTTATATCCCAGCGCTCATCGCCCGCTCGCTCGCTGCCGGGAGAAAAAAGCTCAGGAGATCATTCATCCTCGCGCCAGCGCCAGCGCCCGGGACCGGTCCCTCCTTCCTGTCGAATCTGCCGGGAAGATGGCGGACGATTTCCCCCTCTTATCACCTGCCTGCAAGACAAAGCGCGCGCCGTTACGCGCAGACAATTAGCCGCTAGCGCCGGTTGGCCACCGAGACATAAATCTGCGACGTTACGATCACAATTAGCAGCAAGCGGTCGTCGGGAAAACCTGCGCAGGACACTCACCCAAGCCAAAGGCAAACTTTGACCGTCGCCTACGACGCTTATTTGGCGCTGATGAAAACTTGGCAAAAACCGACGCGGTCACACTTTGATCTTTGGGACCGCAACTAGTCCGGACGGTTGTTTTGCCCTTTGCCCCGGAGGACACGACGCCCACAATTTCCCTCGAAAATGCCAACTTTGCCACTTTGCCCTGAGCCAGCCCAGGAGAGCCGGCGGCGCTCGCCGCTGTTGCCGCGTCTCAATGCGGACGTTGTATCGGTCTGTCGTGGTCAAGAAGGAGCTGAGCCAAAGGGCGAAGCTCTCAATTTACCGGTCGATCTACGTCCAAACCCTCATCTACGGTCACGAGCTATGGGTGGTGACCGAAAGACCGAGATCCCGGATGCAAGCGGCCCAAATGAGTTTTCTCCGCAGGGTGTCCGGCCTCTCCCTTAGAGATAAGGCGAGAAGCTCGGTCATCCGGGAGGGGCTCAAAGTAGAGCCGCTTCTCCTCCACATCGAGAGGAGCCAGATGAGGTGGCTTGGGCATCTGATTCGGATGCCTCCTGAACGTCCCACCAGGAGGAGACCCCGAGGACGACCCGGGACACGCCGGAGAGACTATGTCACCCAGCTGGCCTGGGAACGTCTCGGGATCCCCGAGGAGAGCTGGAAGAAGTGGCTAGGGAGAGGCAAGTCTGGGCTTCCCTGCTAAAGCTGCTGCCCCCGCGGCCCGGCCCCGGATAAGCGCTAGAAGATGGATGGATGGGTCAACTTTCAAGTCGCCCTCGCGGACGCAGCGTCCGACTGACCCGTTTGGTCTCCTTGGCGGCGGCAGCGGCGATGTCGGTTTTTGGATTCCGTGCCGCCCGAAGGATGGAATCCGGTCACGTTGGCCTTGCCGCTTCCGTGCGGTGATTTGGCCGTCCGTTTGAACATTGAACACCATGTCTGTGCAAAGCACTCTTCTCAAATATGGATTTGGACATATCCGAAATTGCATTTCACCCCGGAGAACCCAAGAACCCTTTTCTTCTTTGGAAAATGATGAATTATACATTAAATGACTGGCTATATGTTCACTGAACACCAAAAGATATGTTTGTTTTCAAATATTCAATGCTTTCATCCTAATTTACGATTAGGGCCAAATTGGACCCTTTGGGATTTAAGGGTCGCATTTGAGTAGCAGAATTTATCGGGGTCAAATTTGAAGAATTCTACAATGGCAAAGCGAGTGATTGGCGCCGGTCAAATTCCCCTTCACCGCCGCGTCACAAAAAGAAGTGCTTTGGAGCCATTTGTGGCGAGGCAGATAAAAATGGCAGGCAAGTGCGGCCCTCGGACAATCGCTGACCTAGAAACGATTTGCTCGGCTGTGAGAATCAAACGCGGAAACGGGCGGGCGGCTCCGTTCTCCCGTTTGCCGCCACGTAAAGCGCCTGAAGCGCACGTTCCGGCAACAAATGGTCACGCGCCCCCAAAATTGAGGCCGTCTGCATCCGTCGGGGGTGCGGCGGACTCTGAGCCCGTGACGGACGATCGCCTCCGTTGCAGGGTTTCAAGCCGCCGTCAAAGAACATCCGCGTGCAACGTCGCGACTCGGAGGCGGCGGAAATGAGAGACTTCCAAAGGGGGAGGATGGGCACCTTCCAAAGCGACGGGAACACTCGCCCTCGTTTCCGACCGAGCTCTTGAAATGGCAGATGGCCAACGACTTCCTGTCTTCACGACACGATATCGACATCATAGCAATATTTGAAATGGACATGCTTAGGCGGAGAGACAAAAAAAGTCGTGTGTTTCCGGCAACCCGACCGACCGAGAATTTTCTACATCGAAAAAAAAACTTGACGGTCGGTATTTTTTTTCAAACAACCCTCTACACGTTTTTGTGTAGAGGGATGACATCGGTGCAAATTCACGCTGAGCGCGTGCGTCGTTTGCCCTGTCGTCTGTCCGCAACATTGACTCATGGCGGCGGCCGCGATCTCTGCGACTCAACCGTATTTCTCGAGCACCTTCAAACAGCCATCGCTGCATACAAAGTGCTGTACATGGAGCAATTTAACATATACTACATGTTTCCTGAAGATGGAACCCAATGGGAGCAGATGCAGCGAGAACAGCAGAGGCCCCGGAATTGAGCCCTGCGGAACACCACATGACAGGGGAGCGGCGTGTGACTCAGAGCAGCCATGGCTGACACAAAAGACGACAGTTTAAACCGCGTTTTCTGTGTTACAGTCGCACGCTCGCACCGTAATGTTCAGAAAATAGCATCCAGTGATGTAGCGGAAAAAATTCCGCCAACTATTTGATGATCGCCACGGGCCGAGTAAAAACCGAGGGCGGAGGAGGGCGGAGGAGGCGGTGGCGCGTCCCGGCCCCCCCGAGCCCGGAGCGGGGAGAAAACTAAATAGGTGGCGGCGGCGGGGGCGTCATGGGGCGGTGTCGGGCGCGGGGGTGGTCGGTGTGCGTGGCGCGGCCGGCCGCTCCAAGTCCCGCCCGTCTCGCCCACCCCCGGTCAGGCGCCCGTCGGCGTTCCCCGACCGCCGACGCCAGCGTCGGGGACCTCTCCCCGCCGGTGCCATCGCGACCCGGCCGACCTCGGAACCCAGCCGCTGGGTATCCAACTCGGTGAGCGGGGGTTCAATGTCTTCTTGGTTTATGTTTAGTTTGTTTACATTTTTGATGGGGGGGGGGATAAAAATAAATTAAAAAAAACTTTGTCCGACCTGCCGACCCTACGCTGAAATTTCACGTTACCTATTTATATGTTTCATGCTATCTTTTTTTTGTTTGGCCTCATCATGTCCATTTCAAATATGAAGAATGAATCATCATGAAGAAGCAAAGTTGGACCTGTTTTGGGGGTGAAAATACAAAACAAGGTGCAGCAAAGGTGCCTGGCATTTGCATTTGAATGATGTCGCCGGCAAACAGTCGGGCGAGTTTGCCAAAACAATTTCTTTCCGACTTTCTTTCTTTCCTTCCGGCGTCAATGACGGCAGGTATTTGTTTCGTTCTTTCCACGGGCGTGTTGTTGACTTTGGCGCCAGGCAGCCAGTCGCATGCGCTAACACGTCGCTAACTCATCTCCCCACCGAGCGGCTGCTCGGAGCCGGCGCGGCCCCGAGCAAAAATGCCGACGATGACAAAGCGACGACGGGTATCGTTTCTGGCCCGCGACGCTCCTGTAGCGGCGACCGTCGGCGCCTTCCCGACGATGGCGATGCGCTTCGTTGGCGGACATCATCCAAACTTGTCCGTGCCTTGGACGCGTTGGGCCTAAAGACGTGTCAGCGCCCCCCATCCCGACTTCTTGTCCAAATCCAGATCTGCACGGCGGTCAAAAGCAAATTAGCAAGACCGCGCTGTCCGCAGCGCTTCCATGCGCTTTGTGGCACAAGTCGGCTTTGTATCCGCCGTCTCCATATTGGAATTGACTCATCGTCGCCTCCGCGGCGGCCCGAAGGCGCCCCGAAGCGGCGCAAGACGGGAAGCCGTGCGCTCATTGCCGAGAATCCCGGAACGCAGTGGCAAAACGAGCGCTTGCGTAATACTGGTGCGCCACTTTGGGTGAAAACGCCAGACTTGACGTGCGGCCTCTGCCACCGGGAAACTTGGAAGAGGAGAAAAATCCCGATGCGTGCACAGGGGCCCAAAAGGCTCGTGAAGCCCCGAGAGACGGACGTCTTCGGAAGACGCTCGCCCCCCCGCCCTCGCACGAGAAAGTGATCCGTTTGGGTGTATTCACCCCCGCACAAGCGTGGGAAACAAAGAGCGCACCTGCCAACGGGGACATTCACAGCCGGGAAAACTAAATGGTGGACAACGCAAGTTGCTCTCGGAGCAGGGACATCTTCAGGCGGCCATGGGCAAACGGGCAATGCCAGGGGGGGGGGGGGTCTTTTTCATCAGCACTAAAGTGGCTCGATTGAGGGGCGGTCAAGGCGACGGGGCTGTTTTGGTCGACATCCCAACCGAGGATGTCAAATGCCCGACGGCCTTCGAGGATCCATTGCCCCGTAAGACGAACGAGCCCGAGAGGTGCTCAGAGCCGAGTCGGCAACCTCCGGAAACATCCGCTCAGGGATCACTTGTGACATTTCGGCCTCTGAGGACTTGTTGGCGGATCCCTGGCACGCCACCCACACGGCACCAGCAAAAGCGGTGAGTCGCCGCGCCGGACCGGACTTTCGCCGCTGGACCAAGTCCTTTTTGTGGCTCTGCCTCTGCGGCTTGGAGCTCCCGGTTCAAAGTGGAAGTCACCAAAGTTCCACTTGCCACTTTCGTGGAACGCAGCATTCCTTGCGGTTCCGGTGGCGGCGTCGTCGGGACCGGGGCCACCTGACGAGGGTCAGCGGCTGCCAACAGCCCACAAAAGGAGCCGACGGCGGACGGGGAACTCGCCAAGGAGCGAAACAAAGTTCGCCCAGCGAGCGCCACACGTTTGGCTCCAAATCTTTTCGGACGCTGGTCGGACGAGGTGTGCCAATTGGGGGGAGTTGCTAAACTCGAGCAGCCGGTAATGCGTCAAAGCCCGGCGGACGAGCTTCCACGTCCCGCTTGGCGTGTTTGCCAAAGGCAGGAAAAAGCAGAAAACGCAAGCAGAGCCTTTCCCTCGCCAAGTTCGGAAAACAAAACCAGCCCACCACGGGCAGTTGGGCTCCTTCCCCAGCGTCGGCGAGCGGCTAACGTTAGCCAGGCGCGAGCTGCTAGCCTCGTTAGCTTAGCTGAAGCCGCGGCGACGGCGACGACGACGGCGACGACGGCGGCGGCGGCCAGCTCGTCGGGGCTCGTTTCGTCGCATTTCGGCGAGCCCGACGCCACCGCCACCGCCACCACCACCACCTCGGCGGCGGCGACGCGCGGACGTCGTCGAGCCCCCCCCCTCGCTAACCCTAACCCTCTCGGTCATTTTCGGGAGGTCCGTCGTAGCCTAATCGCAGCCCCGGAGACGTTCCCGCGGCTCCGCACCCACCTAGCAGGAAGAACAACATGGTCGCTCCAGCGTCGTCCTCCTCCTCCTCGTCGTCGGGAGCGTCTCCGCCTTGAAAAAGCGCAAAAGCTCGTCCGCGGGCCACTCGATCCACACGTCCGGTGGTGCTGCTGCCCTGGCGGCCGCTCCACCCGGGGGAGGGGGGCAATGACGTGTGTCGGGGCAGGCAGCTCTCGCTCGCTTTTTCGCTCGGCCGCCCGTCTCGCTATTGCTGTCGCCGCGACTGGCCTCCAAAGATAACACGGGAGGGTGAGGGGGGCGTGCGAAACGTCAACGGGGCTCCCTTTGCGCAGCAGTAATGGCGACTCTCTCTCTCTCTTTCTCTCTCCCCCCCCTCTCTGTCTTTCACATCCCCTCCCCTTTTTCTTTCTTTCTCGTTTCTCTTTCAATGTTGCTCATTCCGACTCTTTCCTTCTATCTTCTGAATCACTCTTTCTCTCCCTTTGACTCTCTCTCTTTCTCTCGCCCCCCTCCCTCCTCTCACTTTCTCACTTTCTCTTTCCTTTTTCTTTCTCTCTCTCTCTCTATCATTCTTTTTTCTCATCATCTCCCCTTCCCCCTCTGTGGCTTTGAATCTTTCTCCCTTTCTTCTCCCGCTCTCACTCTCCTTTTTCTCCTTTCCTCCTTTTCTTATCACTTTTTCTCTCCAACTCGCCTTCTCTCCAGCGGCGGAGCTAGACTTTTATCAAGGGGTGGGGGGGTGGCCGGGGCTTTGCTTGAGGGGCTCTGCAAAATCTTGGAAACACGTCATCAACAATCAGCACCCATTTTGATATTGCACAACATTTTCAATGGCTGCAGTGTAAATAATGAAAATAGTCACCATCAAAGAGACGAAACGTTGCTTGTCCTCCCGCATGTTTGAATTTTCGACCTGTTGTCAGCGGCTTACTTACGCGTGCAGTATACCCGCGTGACCCCCCTCAAGGCGGTTGGATAAACGGAGAAAAAAAATCTGTTTGCCACTTGTCTTGCTTTTATTAGCATTCATAAAGGAAGCTATCATAACACACACAGCATATATATATATATATATATGTATATATATATATATATAGTGGACAAACCGGAAGTTGGAGCCGGTCCTTCAAAGTCAAGCGGGAAATAATTGAGAGCATCTTTGTCTGTTCACAACACTACCCCCCCCCCATGCAAAAGCTAGGACAGGAGCCCAATGTAGCTTCCAGACTGGCATCGCTGTCAAATCTCCACTTTGAGGCGGTATAAACATGTCGGGGGGGGGGGAACAGATTGACGTAGAGGAGAAGTTTGAGATTTGAAGCCAGTTGAGTCGACACACACGACCAAGGAAGGGCAATGGGCAGGCGGGCTGCACTTTGAGTGGCACTTCGATTAATCCCGCCTCCCCCTCCCCTCACACACACACACCCAATTTTTAGTTTAAAAAAATACAAAATTACCCCCCCCCATTCATCATAAATATTCATTGTCTTTTCCCTTCTGAGAATGGGGGGGAGATGTGGAAAATAAATTCCTGGGAAGTTGGAAAATACCCAAACGTAACTTTCTGGAGTGCTCTCCCAAATTTGGGGAAGAATTTTTATTTGATTCTTAATATTTGGACATTTGTCGCGTGGGCCTTGGTGGCTGAGCATTCTCGCCATCGGCAGGAATGTTTGATGAAGCAGCGAGATGATGCAAGCACAAACCAGCGGCCCTCGCTCACTTCCTGTTTGCCCCCCCCCCCCAGCCCCCTCCCTGCTGGAAATGGGTTAATGATGTCAAATGGGACTGCATTTCAAAGGGGGGAATTTTGCTCACCGGGGAATCGAAGAACCAGACGCTTGTTTGCGCCTGCCAACGGTGACGAAAGGAACGAGAATTGGAAAAACAAAAACAAATCGTGACGGACGGACGAACATCTTTTGTCTTTCAAGATTATTTGCAGTGCGATCAAACGAATGACGAATCAAATCCACAAATGAATTATGATTTCAGGATTCACAAATCATTCTTACACACACACACACACACACACACGCAGAAAAAGTAAAAATGCATTTTATTGTTTTGTGTCGTCACCCCCGACCCCCTCCCATGCCGTGCCACGTTTGTTCTTTTTAAAAATACAAACGTGGTCAAAAAGGTTCCTGGCAGGGGGCGCTACTCTTGTCCAAGATGAAGGAGGAGGATGTGTGGGGGGGGGGGCCGTTCCGTCACCCACCCCCACCTCCGTCCTCCCCACGGAGCGCCGCGCCCTGCCAGCCAATCAGAGCGCAGTCCCGCCCTCTCCATCCCATCCTCTTCGGTTACCAAGGCAACAGGCGCCCCCGCCGCCCCCGCTGCCTCCCCGCTAGTGTTTCCCGTCCTGAAGGTGCCGCATCATTGCTAAGCTTAGCGTTAGCATAAGCGTCGCGGCCGCTCGCGCCGCAGTGGGACCGAGCTGATCGCCGAGGGAGGCGCCTCCCTCTTGTGTCCGTCCGTCCGTCCGTCCATCATCCATCTCATCCTTCCGTCCGACTGCAGACGAGCATCACTCGACTTCTGGGTGAACAGCGAGGAGCCCACAGCGGATGCGGTACGTACGCATCGTCTGGTGTAGCGCCGCGTGCGCGACGGCGCCTTCGGGAGCCGGAAGGGAAAGAAAAGGGGCGCAAGTCGAGCTCGTGACGGCAGTCGGGGCAAAAAAAAAAGCAACGGCGGGCCAAGGGTGGGGTGGCGCGCTCCCTTTTGCTTCCGCCGGCTTCTGTTGGAGCGCCGCGTCGGCTCCGCCTGCCGCCGAGGCGTGGGCCCGATTCCTCTGCAAAAGTTTTGCCTTCCGGTGACGCCTCGGCTCCTCTCCCAAGGCCGGATGGCGTCGGTCGCCGCGAGCGAGATCGCGCTCGGTTGACTGGGCCAAGGGTGGGGTCGAGGGCGAGGTTCTCACAGTCGGCAAAAAAAAAAGCAAGCGCATCACCGCAACCCAAAATTAAAATCACGCTTTTCTTGACCAAATTGAACACCGACGAGAAAAAACAAAAACCCCCAAAGTGCTTTCCAAATGAAGTGGTGCACCCCGATCGCCACCACGAGGCGCCCCAAGCGCCCCGAGACCGCGTCTTGCGTTTCCGAAAAGCAACTCTCGCGACGACGGCGGCAAAAAGGTCCTTTGGGGTCATCTTGGCCCATTCGTTGAGCGTTCGGAAGGCGGCGATTTCGGGGTGGCCTGACATCCGTCCGTCCGCACACAAGAAAGGACCTTGGAGAATTGTCTTCTCACACGATACTTGGTGACAAAAACACGACTATACGAAAAAGGGAAAAATGAAAAAGGAACCCCCCCCAAATGTTCAATTTTTCTTTTTCTGTAAAAAGAAGAAAAAAACAATTGCGCCAAGAACAAATTCAAAGCGGGGACGCTGCTAAGAAAAATGGGTCAGGATGAGATTCAAAGTGGGCAGTTGACGAGGGGGGGGCGCTCAGTTGGGGAAAGTCGGGCGGTGTTGGGTTGCCTTTGGGGTCGACCTGGGACCGCTCGGCAGGCGATTGCAGGACGCCGAGACGCAAAAGGCGAGGCAGCGCCGCAACTCGACTCAAGCGTATTTCTCCAGCACTTTGAAACAACAACAATCGACCACAAAAAAATGAACGACCAAGACGGCAGGAGGCACCAAAACAGTCCAACTCAGATCAAGTCTGAGTCACGTGGAGTCGGAAGCCAGAGAATACAAATGAGACGGCGACGACGACGACGCGGGGGTCGCCGGTCACGCGGGCGACGCCCACAGACCGGCAGAAATCATCCGATGTGATTGAGGTTGATTTTCAACGTGCAGGCACATCAGGAGAACGGACAAAAGGAAACTGACAATAGCCCAAATGATGACCCCCTGCTAGTCCGGAAAGGAAAGGAGCGCGACCAGGAATTGGATGACATCATGGCATGACTAAGCCAAGCCTCCGTCGCCGCTTTGTTTCAAGCTCATTCTCCCATAGAAGACGATGCTAGTTAGCCTAGCCTAGCCTAGCCTAGCCTCGTCCGGCATCAGTCGTTTCTGTTTCACTTCCAAGGTAACCATGGCAACGCTGCGAGCAACAAATGTTGCTTGGACTCTAATTGGGTCGCTTTGAATGCTGTTGCCGCTGCCGCCTTTTAGCGTGGCCCCCATCAGCCGGGGGGGGGGGGGCCCAATGTTTGTTCGCGTTCTGTCTTTGAAATTCTGTGTCGCGATTCAAGAAAACGTTTGCGGTCGGCCGAAAAGCGCAACTGCCGCCGTATGCGTTGGGCAACACATGTAGACAGACACCAAAATAGTGCTGCACTTGGTCACGCGTGCCTTATCCTCTGCGTAGAACGACAAATTTTGTGGCGGACCGATGAGCCCAGACAGGCGTTAGCATGAATCCCGCTTCAGTTTTAGGGGTTCACAGTACAGAAGCCAATCATATTGGAGCGGGGTGGGGGGTGGGGGGTCCCCGAGATTCATGACAGACTGCACTGCCCCCATGTGGCCAAGATGAGCGCAGCACAAGGAGAAGCATTTCCTTTGACATTTTTCTCCTCGCTAAGACAAACGCGACCATGTCGTCTTTTAAAACGTAATCGCGGTGCTTTGAAAAGATTCGCTCGCTCGCTCGCTCGCTCGCTCCGGGCGTGTTGAGACGCATCATCCCGGCCGACATGATCACCTCGAAGCGAGGACACGGCCTCCGTCGTCATCCGTCGTTGCATTATTCACACGGCGGCGGCCGCACCGCCTGCCTGCAGTCTTGCTCCTCGCACGTGTGACGGGAACTCCCATTTGGAAAGAGGAGGAAGCACCGATGACGCGGCTGTTGTTTGGCGTCAGAAACATGCAGATGAAACATGACAACCAGGAATGAGTCACGAGGATGGCGAGGGCAAGACCATGTTGACAATAGCGACGAGGAAAAGGTGCCAAATGAAATCAAAGTGGATGTCAGCCGCCGGCGGGCGTGTCCGAGGCAAAACTGTCCCAGCAAGACAGGACGTTGTTTGTTTGGGAAGTTGAGTTGAGCAAAGGTCAAGATGGAGGACACAAAATGGCTGCCGTCATTCTGTTTACCTGCCGCCGCGTTCGAAACTGCCGAGTAGAGAGGAGCAAGTGTCGTTTCGATTCTGACGTGGCGCGGCTTGATCGAAGTCATGTTTGTCTCCACTGCATTAGAGCGAAAAGAGCCATTTCAAGGTCCGGTGGTTTGACTTGAGGGCCATCTAGTGGTCAACTGGTAGACTGCAAGGCGTTTCGCTCCAAGCGCGCATTTTCAAGCGGTTCAGTGGCTCAGAGAGAGCGCGCAAACTCACCGGCAACGTTTGAGACCGACTGCAGGCAAAATGGCATCCCAAACCTTTGCCCCCCCCCGAGTTCCTCGAGTGACGGACGAAGCGCAGGGCTTCGACATCACGTTGAGGTACGGCGGTTTGTCCTCTTCGGCTTTCCGTAGCAGCAAGATGGCGGCCTTCCCTCGGGCGGCCACGCCCTTTTATCCACATCGTCCGCCGTCACTTCACCTGCAATCGCTTGACAGGAAATTGACGTGGATGTGAGCAAACCTTCTTGAAGTTGGAAATAATAAAGCAAACAAAGGAAACTTGACTTGACGTGGCTGCCTTCTTCCCAAAGTGCGACCCGAAAGTTGCGAGGGCTCAAGTTAGGTCTTCGCTCGACTGCCATTCCGGTCTTGCTCAAGGGAAACCTCGTCGTCGTTTCCTGTTGCTGGTGTGTGTGTGTGTGTGTGTGTGTGTGTGTGTGTGTGTGGACTACAGTAATCCCTCGTTTATCGCGGCCAATTGGGACCAAAACCACCCGCGATAAACGAAAATCCCAATTAAAATAAACAGGTAAAAAAAAAATAAAAAAATGTAAGTCCGCAAAAAGTCCGCAAACGGTCCGAGAAGCTGCAAAACAACAGCGAGTCACATAGAGCAACATATACAGTGCTGTGCTCCATGTAGATTTTCTAAAAAATGTATAGGTTTGAAAAAAAAAAAAAAAAGGGGCGGCCCGGTAGTGCAGTGGTTAGCACGTGGGCTTCACAGTGCAGAGGTCCCAGGTTCGATTCCAGCTCCGGCCTCTCTGTGTGGAGTTTGCATGTTCTCCCGGGCCTGCGTGGGTTTTCTCCGGGTGCTGCGGTTTCCTTCCACATCCCAAAGACATGCATGGCGGGCTGATTGAGCACTCTAAATTGTACCAAGGTGTGAGGATGGGCGTGGATGGTAGTTCGTCTCTGGCTGGCAACCGATTCAGGGTGTCCCCCGCCTACTGCCCGGAGACGGCTGGGATGGGCTCCAGCACCCCCCGCGACCCTAGTGAGGATCAAGCGCTTCGGAAGATGAATGAATGTTTGACAAAATGCGGAATGCACTGAAGCCGCCATAAACGAAGCGCCAAGTAGCGAGGGATCAATGTATTTTGTTGTTTGTCTTTTGTTGTTTTGCGATGAGCTCGCAGCGATGTCATGATGTGTCCTGAGCCTGGGAGGTGTCCAGAAGGGGTCTTTTCAGTCATTTGAGGGAGTTGCCATTGAAAGGTACGGTCATCTTTCCGTTTGTGACCAGCAGGTGGCACTGTGGGGCTTTTCCCTGCAGCTGTTGCTAGTTGGGTAATTATTGCTTTAAAAGGACCCCCCAGCATTCTCTGTTGGGTCATTGTTGCTTTTTGCCACCATCATGTTTGTTGCTGTCCGTGTCAGCTTTGTTTCGGTCACGCTTCTGTTGTGATTTTTGTTTGCTACTTTGGACTCTGTTTGTCTTGGATTTAGTTTTCACTCTGTTTTAATACAATTGGTCAAGTCCACCCTGCTCCCCCCTCCTGCCTGCTTCTTGGGCTCCACCACCACCTCGCAACGTGACAGGCACGACCTGATGTATCCACGATGTCGTCGTGCCTTGCCTTGCTGGGGGGTCTGCCCTACTTGTCATGCTGACCGACTATCGCTCATTTGTGTGGCTGCAGGCTCCGCCCATGAGCGCCAGCCGCCGCCGCCGCCGCCAGCCGCCGCCAGTCACCTCTTCCTCTCTGTCACCATGAGCGTGATGGCCTTGTCACCCTTGAGCCCCCAGCCGCCGCCCCCCGCGCTCACCGCCGACGCGCCCGATCTGGGGCAGGGGGGGGCGCCGTTAGCGAGACCTGCAAAGAGAAGAATGACGGCGCCGGCGCCGGCCGACGACGTCGCCCACAGGTGAACAAAACCGAAGGCGACGGTGATGATGGCGTGATGACGATCAAATTGGACGGGCGATGATGATGAAAATGAAGATGATGAGGCTGGCGATGAAGAGGGGGGCCGATTGCCCAGGCGGAGGTCGTGACGACGACGACGACGCCGCTGACCCCGCCCCTTTCTTCCCCCAGGCCCGATGAGAGGCGCCCGCCGCCGGTGCAGGCGTGCGCCGACTGGCAGGTGCTGCTCCACCTGCCGCAAACGGAGGCGTGGCTTCGCGCCAGCGGCGCCCGGGTGACGCGGCTGACGAGCTCGGTGGCGCAGGACGGCGACAACAGACACGTGGACGCGCACTTGTTGCAGCTCAAGGTAAACGACGGGAACAACTGCGCGTTGGCATTCGCAATTGTTTTGGCGATTCGATTGATTCGTCCCTTTTCGGGTTCCCGCTTTTCCACGGCGAGCGACAAATATTTTGCCACGTTTTCACGTGTCTCCCCCTGGTGGACAGGGTTTCACTTGCCAACCAATCAAAACGACTTCCTGACCGTCACTCGCCATTCAGTGTGCAAATGCTTCCATTTTCCCATCATGCCTCGCTCCACTCGGGGCAACCGTTGTCGGTCCGTCTGTGGGATTTCTTTCACTCGCTTCCGTCATTCAAGGTCCGTTGCGTTCGATTTGAGAGCGATTCGTGGAGGAATTGCTCAGCATGGAGAAGAACTCATCAGCGGGACGCTCCCAATCCAAAGTCGCATTGAAAGTTGCCGTTTGCTGCCACCTGGTGGCGAAAAGCCGGAACTGACCGTGGAGTTTGATTTGGCTTCTGTGCTCCCGGGATTCTTGGAGGGGGGAGGGGGGTTCTACATTGTTGTGGCGGGCTTCTTTTTGTTGAGTTGCGCCACCTGGTGGTCATTTGCTGTAATGACAAGTGAGAGGCATTTTCAACATGGACGCCAAGCTCACTTTGGAGGACCGAGTTGGACTCGTGCGCGGATCAAAGTGCACACGGCAAAGTCAAAAGTGCACAAAAGCACCCCCCCCCCCCGGGTTGTTTTTGTCCTCATCGCACTCGCCGCATGTCGTCGTCGGCACACGTCGACGCGTCTGCGTGCCGAATGAAGATGGCGGGGCGCTTTTTGGTGTGGCATCTTGCCGCTTCGTGACCTTCACGTTGCCCCTCAAAGGCACCCACGCGGTGGTGTGTGTGTGTGTGTGTGTGTGTGTGTGCGCGTGTGCGTTGGCCAGTTGCAACAGCTGCGTGAGGAAAGTCGCGACTGCTCGAGGGCGATGATGTCCCTGCAGCCGCCACGTCCGGAATGCACCACGTGACACAGACGCGACAAGCAAGGGCTTCTGGCCTTCACTTGCTGCCTTTGCCTTCCTCACAACTCGCCAAAACTCGAATCGTGCACGCTTGTCTGTGTGTGAGAGAAATTGTCGCGCTCCAACGTCCTACAAAGTGTGCGTTTGTGTGTTGTTGCAATGTGTTTGTCTATGTGGGCCATGCATGCATGTGTGGGGGGCCGAGGGGGAGACGGGTCCCAAAATAACTCGCAACTGTTGCCCCCCCCCACCACACACACACCATGGAAATGGAATAAGCAGGTCAACACACACACACGCACCGCAACACATCGACAGGGTCCGAGTGAGTGTTTGGCGTCCGCACGGGCGTGTGCAACGTCGCGGCGGCGTCTCATTTGTGAGGACGCTCAAAAGGAAACCCGCTCGAGGTAAGAAGTTCTGCATTGCGCGTGCGAGAGCGCCACGTTGTCGACCGAGTTGGAAGCGACCTGGCCTCCTTGCTATGACGTCATGGGAGCACGGTTGCTATGGTTACACTGCCGTTGGGGAGCGTGCTCGCAAAGAGTGACGCCGTTGGCGGCGATTGAGCCCCGCCCACTTTTGGAAAGTTGGATTGTGTTGATTCGATTGCTTCTTGTGTGTGTGTGTGTGTGTGTGTGGATGGGGGGGGGATTTTTTTCCACCTCTTCGAAATGGAATTGTGACCAGTCTGCGGGCGACCGGTCGACTTGAACGTCGCCGCGTCCTGTTTGGGAAAGGCGGTCGGACGGACGGCAGGTCTTTGACGGTGATTGGCTGAAATGGCGGCCATCTTTTGATGTCTTTGACGTCTTTGATGTCAAATGAGTTGAGATGGAGAAGACAGACTGGCTGTCCGTTGACTCCGATGTGCGTCCATTTGCATATGAAAGTCGCCAGCACGTCTCAGAAAGTCGCCACGAGGCGAGGCCCTCGTCGGGTGTTTGATGGCAACGTGACCGCACTTTGATGGCCCAACCGTGCACGCGGGCGCTCGCAGACGTCCCAGTGGGTCGTTTTGGGCGTTTGTTCTCCGCTGCGTTGACGTGAAAAGGAGGGGGTGGGGGGGTGCGCCGGTTGATTCCCTCGTGGCAGAAGACACACGAGGCTTTGATGTGACGGGTCGCAAGTCACTCGGTGCTTCTGTTTGATGCCGGGGGAACTTTGGCCAGCAGAGCCTCCAAAGTGGTCCGTTCAGGACAATCCCCCCCCCCCCCAAAAAAAAAAAAAAAGTTTCGGGACAACGGGGTAAGTGTGTTCAGGACAATGGAAGATGGCACATTCAGGCGAATTCATTGGTCAAGCTTGACCTCTGACCCCAGCGCCGGGCCGGCGTCATCCCGGCGCCTTCCACGCGCATCTGGCGTGGCCGCAAAGGTCATCTGGTTTCGCCGGCCAGCTCACGAAATAGCAGCCTGTTATTTTTGCATCGTGTATCACGGCACCAAAGAAAGCAAGTGCAAGCGGTAAAGCCGGTGAAGAAAAGAGGAAAATGCTGCGCAAAACTGTAGGATTGGAGAAAGATTTGATGGCGAAATAGGAGTCAGGTGTGCGTGTGTCTGTGCTGGCGAAGGAGTTCGGGAGGCGGAAATGCCCCGCCTACTGCCCAACGACAGCTGGGATAGGCCACGCCCCACGACAGAGAGAGAGAGAGAGAGAGAGATGTTCCTTCATGTTAATGTGAAAATTGGTGAAAATTAAACATATTACAGTTTGTTCATACAGTAGTTGACATATTAGCTGCTCTCTTATTACATGTGTGCAGTTTAGGGTGTGAAATTGTAAAAAAAAAAAGTGGTTTAAAAAAGTTGATTTCTTGACTTGGAACGGATTAAAATTGTTTACATTGATTCCAATGGGAAACATGGTTTCGGTTTTCGAACAATTTGGTTTTCAAACAGTCTTCTGGAACGGATTGTGTACGAAAACCGAGGCGTGACTGTACTTTGTTAGTTAAAAAAGAGAAAAAAGAAGAAAGATGCCACATCCTGTATCTGTACAAAAAAACTCGGCAAACACCAGAGCAGCAAAGAAAAAAATGCGGGTTCGAAAAAGGAATGAGAACAAGCCAAGCGGAAAGTAAAAGCGTCGTGAGCGAGCGCCGTCGCCGCCGCCGCCCTTTTCGCCCCGATGCCGACCGTCCCGTTTGCGCGCTCCCTCAGGACATCTGCGAGGACATCTCGGACCACGTGGAGCAGATCCACGCTCTTCTGGAGACGGAGTTGTCCCTCAAGCTTCTGTCCTACTCGGTCAACGTCATCGTGGACATCAGGTGAGTGACGGCACCCAGAGGCCCCCGCACCTTTTCAACGTCCTGTCCGTGTGCGTGTGCTCAGGACAGTGCAGCTCCTGTGGCACCAGCTGAGGGTTTCGGTCCTGGTTCTGAAGGAGCGTCTCCTTCGGGGCCTGCAGGACCCCAACGGAAATTTCACCGGGCGGACCGACATCCTGCAGGCCTTCAGCCGGGACCCGGACCCGGACCCGGACCCGGACCGACAGCAGGTGCGCCTTGCGGTCTCCTTCCTCCTCTTTGCGGCGATGTCGCCAGAACCTCGGTCATCAGAACCTCCTTTGACACTGAGGTGGCATGTTGAGCACTCGCTAACTAAATAACAAGTCGATTTTCTCGGAGGTGCAAAAGGTGCACGCAGAACGGGGCTGGGAAAGACAAAAACATTTGGAGGTTGCGTATTTCCCAAAAAGAAACCGTGGCGCTACGTGGAGGGCAAACGGCGGAACGGTGGAACCCAAATTGAAAGGAAGCGGCTAGCCAGCTTCCGCCGCAGTTTCCCTCCCAACTCGCCGCCCGACCGACTTGCTCTTGTCCTTCAGACTCGCCGACTCGACGCCCTGACCGAAGTGGACGACTGCGGCCGGCTGACCATCCGCTGCAGTCGGGACTACTTCTCTCTGGACTGCGGCATCACCGCCTACGAACTGAGCGACTACAGTCCCGGCGAGGAGCCCGAGACCGGGGGAAATCAGGACTCCCCCCCGGAGCCGCGCGACATCCCCACGGCGGACTCGCAAGAAGGGGTTTCGCCGAAACCCGCGACACCCGAAGACTCGTTAAACCGCAGCCGTCCCGACTCGGGAGACGGCCTAGCGGCGACCAATCGAAACGAGGCCGCAAAGCGTTCTCTGTCGGCTGACGGCCGCAACGTGGCGCCGTCGCTCCCGAAGAGACTCGCTCTGATCTCAGACCACCAGGCGGAGGACAACCGGGGGGTCTCTGAGCTCCGAATCCAGGCCCGAGCCAGCCACAGCAGCCCCGACGGCCTCGTAGATCCTCCGGTGGAGGATTTCCTCATGGAAGATCCCCTCGCGGAGGGTCCCGTCACGGAGGATCCTCTCGCGGTGGATCCTCTCGTGGAGGATCTTCTCATGGAAGATCCTCTGACGGAGGATCCTCTCGCGGAGGGTCATCTCACAGGCCCTCCGTCCCGCTCCAAGTTCTGGTTGGAGCTGGACTGCCTTTGCCCGGAAAACCCTTCAGAAGACATCGGCAAGGTTCGTCTTTGGTCCGCGGTGAAGCCTCCAGATGCGTTTGTGATTTGAAGCCAGCCAGCCGTCCGCTTCCCCGATCTCCGTCCAGCAGGTCGCGAATGGCGGAAACATCTGCGAGGGTCCCGTGACGGCAAACGGGAGTCCTTTCCGGAGAAACCGAGCGGAGCCTCGTGCCCACGGCGACGGGGACTCTGACTTCTCGGCGGCGGATCGGGTCCCGTCCTCAGACCTGGATGCCAGCGGGGAGGATTCGGACCCCAGACCGGCTCCTGGCAAGATGCTGTCCTGGCCCGGGAAGCAGAAAGCGCACAAGGTGAGCGATGGTTTGTTTTGGCCTCGGCCGGCCGGCCTTCTGACATCCTGACGTCCTCGCCAGCGGCGGCGGGCGTGCTCGGAGGCCGGCCCAGACCGCGAGCGCTGGTACGGCTCGGAGGACTTCCTGGCGCTCCCCGCTCAGATCCACCAGGGCGAGACTTTGGCCGTCAACCTGGAGAGTCTGGCTCGGGCGCTGGTGGGTGGACTTTGCTCTCTTGTCCCAGCCCAGGTGAGTGGGGGTCTTTCCGATCCTCACCTTATTGTCTTGTTGTGGCAGCGACCCAGCGGGGAGGACCTTTGCCCCGACGCTTTGCAGGACGTGGATGACTGGGATTTGACTGAGCTCACCCAGGACAGCTGGGATTCTGCGGGGAGCGGGGACGACGTCCCGTCCCCGGCGCTGGTCGGTTTCTCTCGCTTCCAACCTCGACTCCCGATTTGAACGCGTTCCGTTGTGAAGCTCGCACGGTGCCAGAGCCGCTCGCTGCTCCGCGCCAACGATCGGTTCCCAGAACCGATGGCAAACTCCTCCCCCCTCTCCTCAAGGTTCCGATCGGGCCGCGCCCCCTGGGCCGCCTTAGCCCCGCCTCCTCCGGCGACACGGCCCGCTGGTCGGACGAAAGTATCGAGTGCGGCCGGCTGAGCGAGCCGCTGTCCGAAGAAGAGCCTGCGGCGCCCCCGCTGGACAGATGCGGGAGCGCCACTCTGCTGCGGCAGCTTCTGGAGGACGTTGGCCAGGACAGAGATCCTGATGTGTGGAGCAAGATGGAGGTAAAAACGCCCCCGGGGTGGGCTCACGTCCTGTGTGTGTCCTGTAAACCCCCCCCCCCCCCCAACCTTCGCCGGTGTCCCTCCGACTCCGGTCTGAGTTGTTTTGAATTCCCGGCCGAGTATTTCCTGCTTGTTGCGCGCTTCAGCCGCACTCGCCCCCCCCCCTACCCACTCCGCTTCATGCGCGTCATGCGCAAGTCGGCCACCAGGTGGCACTGTGTCTCCGTCGCCTCTTCCCTGTGGGGGCTTTCCTTCTCGCGTCAAACGGCCAGGTGCTTTTTTTTTTTTTTGGTGGCGATGGCCTGATGGTTTTGGGATTGGCCTGGTCTTGTGAAGAACTTCGTCCGAAGGAAATGTCGATGCCCCCCCACAAAAACGCGGGCACACTTGAGCTCCTCGCTTCCATTGTCAGCGGCTGAAAGATTTCTTGACCACGTTTTGTTCAGCTCGTCACAAGCCGGGAGAAAGTTGTCCGTGGGAAAGGCCAAACGGAAGGAAAAAAAAAGTCCTTTCCAGCATTGTTCATCGAACAGCAACTTTTGGTTCAGTTTGAGTTGAGTTGTATTTATTTATGTATTTTTCCTTGAGTCCACTTGGAACTCCAAAGTGGTATTCGTTGGGGGTCCAATTCCATTCTTGGCCTCTATGGCAGTGGCAGTCCTGCTTTTTACAGCTACCATCCGTCCATCCGCGAAGGATGTCAAGTGTTTGTGTTGGGGGGGCGCGCTGGCGGGCACCCACCCATGCCCGCCAGCGTGGCTTTCCCGCGGGTTCCTCCCGCATCCCGCCCAAAACACCCACAGCAGTTTTCAGCCATGTTTTCCCGCCTCATTTGTTCACCACAGCTCGCCGAAGGTCGGCGGGGGGGGCCGCGTGGAAGACCCCGCGCGCCCCCCCGCGCGCCCGCCGCGAGCGTCGGCGGATGGGGATGCTTGTAAATTTGGCGGGGACGTGGGAAAGCGTTGACGCTTGCGCTCTGGCCGCTCGCAGAGGTTGGTGCGGCAGCTGGACGGATTGATCGGCTGGCTGCAGGGGGCGCTGGAGAGCACTGGCGACTGGACGCCGCCCGAGCCCCACTTGGACGCGCTCAAGCTCTACCTGGACACACACCTGGTCAGTTTGCAGGCAAACACACACACACACACATGCAGCTGATCTCTTTTCTCACTCTTTGGATTCATTTCCGTCCCAATTGGATCACGTTTCCAATTTGTCCGCTGCACTTTTTTTTGTTTTGGGAGGGGGCGTGTGCTCATCTTCCAATTGCGCTTTTTCCTTCTCTTTCTCGTCACGATGCTCATCTGGTGACCTTTCCTCCATCTTGCCTCTCTTCTCATCTTTGGCGCCTTCCCCCTTTTTTCCCCATCTTGTCATCCCCCTTTTGCTTCATTTGCTAATCGGTTCTTTCCCCTCCAATTTTCTTGCCAGCGCCTCACATTCCGTCGCCTTCTGTTGTTTTTTTAATGGCACGTTTGATCCGCCTCTTTATATACCACCTCAACCGACCCCCGGCCCCCGCCACACACACTGCTGTCTCTCTCGATTTCACTCTGTCCTCATTTGTCGGGAAAAAAAAAAAAAAGAAAGAAAATAAATCAAACAACAATCAGCTGCAAGCATATGGACGCTCATGGCCCCGCACAAGCGCACCCGCACGCGCACCCGCACGCGCACCCAAGGTGCAGTGAGACGCAGACGTCAACGTGCACGATAGTAAACAGCCGCACGCGCAGCAAAAAACAGATTGGATTTGCATTCTTTGGAGAAAATATATACAAGCAGCCTTGTTTTAAGCACACGCACACGCACACGCAGGGCCATTATCATATATTTGCATGTTCCTGGACAGACTTGGAAATGAGCATCTATATCTCCCGACAGAACATCACCCCCCCCCACACATCTTATTTAGCCGCGTGTGCGTGTTTGTTTAGGCAGGTGAGTCCGACTGGGAAGCGGTGCCCCGCGCGTCGTCCGTCGCCCGCCAAGAAAGGCGAAGGATGAAAGAGCGTAGCGCGACCATGCTAACGGCGCTTTGCCGTTTGCCCCCCCCCGACCCCAGCTGCGCGTGTGCGTGTGCGCGTCTGATAGTCACACTTGTACTTTGTAGTCGTTAGCGTGCGCCGGCGTGCTTAATTGCGTGTCGGCTGATGGATGCGCGCTTGGCGAGCGGGGGCCTTTGATGGCGCGCCGATTGCTCCCCTCCCGTGGCGCTCGTGTCGATGTCGAGCGCAACTTCCTTTCGATGCTGCTTTTTGTTCCAAAGTGCAGCGCACCGAAGCAGCGGCACTCAATTGGGCGCAACCGGTGTGCCCGGACATCGACCGGAATAACGCGCCGGATGACTTTCGTTTGGGTGTCGGGCGGACGGCGGCCATCAAAAAACCCGTTGGCGTTGTAACGCGTGTAAACGGAAACGCCTTCACTCCGAACACATTGATGGAATGGGCGCGAGGCAAGCGCCGCGTCAAAGTCGAGGCCGGACGTCAAGGGGCCTCCCAGCGGCGCACGGCACCGGCTAACGTGCTCATGCTAAAGGCGAAAGCGCGGCGGGCGGGCGGGAGGGCGGCGTCGCGCTTTGGCTAGCTTTCGTTGCGCTCGCCGCGAGCTCTGACGACACGCGCGCGCTTGTGTTGCAGGCGTTCAAAGTCAACGTGGACGGCCGCGAGGCGCTGAAAGAGAGCATCGTGGAGGACGCAACCGCGCTCCTCGCCATCATGCCCGCCCAGCAATCAGGTACGCCCCCACGCGCGGCCATCATTGACATTTTGGTGACCTTGATGGAGACGGACCGGCGACCAACTGCGGCGATTCGGACGCCGCGGAACACGGCGGCCGCGTTTGAGCTCAGATGCCGACAACGGAGTCCAAGGGGCAACGCCGACGTTTCATCGGGCGAGACGCGACGATTGTTGGCGTCGAAGTTGGACAAAGATAGCGGAAATTGGATCGGCCAAATGAGCATGACAAAACCCCGCCCAAAAAACGTCGGTCGGGACGTCCCAACTTTGTTCATCGTTTCCTCTGGAGCTCGCTCGCCGCCGCCGCCGCCGCCGCCGCCGCCGCCGCCGCCGCCGCGGTCCCCGGTTGACGCGATCGCGCTTGTGGGCCTTCAGGACTGCGCGACATCCTCCGGATGGTCTCGGGCCAGTGGGAGCAGCTCCGGCTTCAGATCCGCCGCCAACACGCCTGGATGCTCCGCGCCCTGCGCCTCATCCGCGCGCGCCTCCTCCTGCCCGCTGGCCAATGGCGGCGCCCGACGAGGGCCCCCCGCCGGACCGCCCGCAGGTAAGAAGAACCGTCGCCTTGTCAAAAGTCGCGCTCGCCATTCCTCGACTTCCTCCTTCCGATGGTGCTTTCATGACATTAGCGCGCGCTAATGTCATGGGCTTGAATGCGAGGGCTTGAATGCGACCTTGACGGAAGGGCAAAGCAAAGGGCCGCTTGTCAGAAATGTGTGAAATGATCGCAAGGCTCCTCCAATGTGGAGAAGAAATTCTGAACTCGGGACTTGTCTCAATAATTCAGCATTAGCATCTTCACATGCGCGCGCGATTCCAGAAAATGCCCGTAGGTGGCGCTGTAACGGCTCACACGAGGAGCAGGCATAGCGCCGCGGCCGTGGCCTCCTCCGTTGGTCGGAGTTCCTCGCCGCCATCTGCAGAAAGTACGAGCATCCATCGGGGGTCGTGACACATCCAATATGTCCGCCGTCGGTCGGTCGGTCGGTCGGTCGTCCCCCTCAATCCGCGGCTCGCCTTTGAGCTTCCCTCGTCTTCCTCCTCCGCGTCTCGCCGCCGTCTTCCTCGCCCTCCGCGGCGCTCTCGGCCGCGTGGAGGGCCCATTCATGTAAATGTCAGGAAATATCACAGCCGGGGTTGCGGGATTAGCCGGCGAGGAGAAGAGACACGCCGATAGCGGCAAATATGACGCTCTGACAAGACCCCCGGCGCGGGGATTAGGCCGGGCGCGCGCGGCGTGCACGCCACATGCACGCGCGCGCACCTTGCGCCGTTGCGTGGCGCGGCGCCGCATGCTGAAGATTTGCCGCGCCCGCGCGAGGATCGCCGGGCGACACGCGTGGCGTGTTTTGCCGCATGCGGGGGGGGATGCAGGCAAAGGTCGGAAGACGAGCGGCGTCGCCCGGTGTCGTATTTCGCAGCTTAGCGGGATTTGTCTCACCGCGCGCGCGCTAACGCTAACACCAAAGGAGAAAAGCCGCGCTCGCGGGCGGAAGCTTCCGCTCAGGTTCGCCCGGGCTCATCGAGAAGGGCGGCGGGCGCCATTTTGAACGTCCCGCCGTTTGCCTTCCCAGCATCCTCAACAACTTTCGGGAAGTTCCGCGCTTGGTAACGCCGCCTCGCCTTTACGACGGTCGAGACGGAATCCGGAGACTCAGATCAAAGTTCGGACAAAACGATTTCAAAACACAACACGGGGGGGGGGTGGGGAGGGGGGGGGGCATGCAGTAAGGTTGCGAGCGAACATTTTTTGCACGCTGAGATTGTTCCGAATCTTCCCAAAAACTGTTCAGGCGCTGACATTTTGGAGGCGGAGCAACCCGACAGCGAAACTGCGAGCAAAGGTGACGCTGGGGGACCGAACACGTCTTCTTTTTGACAAAAACGGGCTTGCGATGGACCTCGTTGCGCAATGCACTTTTTCAATTCCTTCTCATCACACACACACACACACACACACACACTTGTCATTTGACTTTCTGCAACATCGCAACCCCCCCCCCAGGGAAAGAAAGAGAGCGGGCGGCGAGCAGCACACCTCACGTCACGCGTCGAGCCGCCGTTCAGCGTCGCGCCGATTCGGGGGCGTCGTTTTCGAGGGTGGCGTTTGCAGGAGGAGGACGGGAAATTTCGAGGTAAAACGTGATAAGTCGCCCCCCCCCCACACCCCCGCGGCCCGAGTGAAGTACGTGCGTCTTATCAGCGCGGCTGCTGCAGACAGCTTGGTGGCCCGGGGCTTCCATTTCACCCCACAGAGCGCGACCGCCGCATCGGAGAGAGAGAGGGGGGGGGGGCGAGAAGGAAAGGAAAGGAAGCGCGACGGCGTGTTGGGGGCCCGTGTCGAGGAGGGAAAAAAAAAACCCCAAAAAGCTTTGATTCAAGTGGGGGGGGGGGGGCACAAAAGCCACCTGACAGCCAAGTGACATTCTTCTCCTGGAATGTTGGACAAGATGGGGGGTTGGCAAAGGAATCGCCAGCATCCTCTCACCTTGGCCACAATGCGACCCCAAAAAAGTGTATACAGTCAAACCTCGGTTTTCGACCAAAAATGTCGAGTTTTTTTATGCCTCGTTGACGAACAAATTCTGGTTGTCAAAGGAACTGAGCGCACTTGAACGCACCGTTTGACCCCTCCCACCTTCCTGACGTGAGCAAGTGACGCTTCCTCATGTCTTCCTCATATATCTATATATACATACATATATATATGTATATATATATGTATATATATATGTGTGTGTGTGTGTGTGTCGAGTTGAGTGAAGTTTGTACCTGAAAGAGGGCCGAGTTGACTTTCTGGTGAGGATGAGGAAAAAAGAGCATAAACCGTCTCCGCATGATGTGGTTGGGCCTGCGACTCATTTCAATAATGTCCCGAGGTTATTACAAGCTATTAAAAAAAAAGAAAAAGAAGCCCCCGTCGCACCCCCGCCTGATACCTGCAACCACCAATCAGACACCGGCACCTCGCTTTCCATAATTTAAGATTAAAGTGGGAGCTGCGCGTTGCCGTTAATCCGCGTTGAAGTCGCGGTCATTTGGTGCGCGCGTGTCGTCGTGCTCGCCGCCGCCGGCGACAACGACGAGGACGACACGCGCGCAATCCGAGTGGAGACGTTGCATTAAACATCACGTTCGAGGCAAACAAACGCTCCAAGTTTTGGGCAAGCGCCTTTTTCCACTTGACTCTTTCCCTCCAAACTCTCCAAAAGTCGTTGACAAAAACCTTGAGATTTCTTGACCCCCTGCCCCCCACATTTGCGATTTCAAGAGAAGGTAGCGCTTTGGCGCCTGCCCGTCAACACCAAGCCAAGCGTGGCCGACCGCTCGCTTCAAGGCAAACGGCGGCCGAAGAGACTCCTGACTGTCCCTCGCGACCCAACGGCGGCACATCTCGTCGTCGTCGTCGTCGTGGTGGCTCGCGACCGCTCCGCAGTTTGTCTCAAGGGGGCCTGGGCCCGAACCGGCGACCGCTCCGTTTGTCCTGACGCGCTTCCCCACCCGTGGCCGCGGCGGGCTCGCTCGCCGCTTTTCCCGCCGCCGAGCGTTAGTGCCGAGCTAGCTTAGCGTCCCGGAAGATCGTTTGTGGCGACTCGCAAGCGAGCGATCGCCCCCCCCGGCGACCTCTCCCGCTCCGTTTCAATGTCACCGCCGCACCGAATATCCGCCGAGCGTGGCGAGAGCGAATGCGCCAGGCACTTTATTTACTGTTTATTCTGCACTTCATCATCACGCCCCCCCGCCCCGCCCCCCCCTCGCAATCCACTGCCAGCGCAACGCACCGCTGACCACGCCGCGACAGGGGGATGATGTCTATCCCTTCGTCGGAAACCTTGTTAAATATTCATTGACAATTATTCCGCTTTGACCGGAGCGTTTGATGAAGACGATGAGGAAGACACCGCCACCGCCGCCGCCGCCGCCGAGAACGCGAACAAGAAAGACGAGACGACAAACAAGAAGCGAGGACGTCTGTCTGGAAATTTGGATGAGCAACGAAAGGTCCAAAGTAACGCGAGTGAAAAGCCAGTGAAGCCCCCCCCCCAAGCCCCCCTTCATCGTCACGTCGCCTTCATCCGGCGACTCTTCCAACTCGTAACGTTGTGAGCCGCTGATGTGGCGTGACGTGACGTGACGCGGGAAGCTGGGCCCAGGTGGTGTGAAAAAAATGGCCGCCCAAGCCGCAAAAGCATTTCCGGCGGCGGCGGCGGCGGCGGCGGCGGCGGCACTTCATGAGCGGCTGTCGTGCCCTCGAGCTCGTTGAACAACTCGTGGTCTTCTGAAAATGACGCGGTTTGGTTCCTCAAAGGCCGAAGCCTCCATCCGCCGCGTTGGCGTGCCCGTCGACACGGCAACGCGGCGTCGGGCTTGCTGTCGGCGTGCCGGCTGGGGAGAAAAGAGGGAAAAAAAAAGAACAAAGCTTGGCCCCCCCGGTGTCGGAAAGCTTCGTCCTCCGTCGCACCGACGGAGGACGAAGGACAGATGGGGGGGGGGGCAATTAAGAATGTGGGGGAATGATGCTCCGATGAATTTGGGTGAAAGGCTCCGTCGGATTTCGCCTACAAATCCTTCACCCCCCCCCCCCTCCCTCACACACACACACACACACTCTGGGTTGCGTCCCCCCCCAGTTTTGTGTGTGTGTGTCCTCATTATTTCCTAATTAGCTTGCATGTTAATTAGCATGGTGGCTAATGTTAATTAGCTCACTTAACAGGAGGCGCCGCAGCACCTGAACCCCCCCCCCGCCTTGCCGACGTCTTCATCTCAAACGTGATGCGGCAGCTAGCCTAGCATTGAGCAAACGACGCCGACCGCGCGGTTGACGAAGCTAGCGGGCGGGCCGGCGAGGCGTTGGGGAAAGGAGGCGGGGCTTGCAACGCCGCCGCGAAGCCACCGCGTTCTTTGCCTCTCCTCCGCCCCCGTCGACATCCGTTTTCAGAATCGGCACGCGTTTGTTTTTGTTGCCGCGCCGATCGACGCGATTCAGAAGCGCCGCCATCACGTCGCAGACGCTCCGATCCGCTCGCAGTGTTTCGCGGCCGAGCCGAGCCTTTTCTTTCAGACGTGAGCAACGGCCCTTGACCAAGCCCAAAGAAAGCCCCCCCCGCCATCACCTCCCAAATGCCCAAAGCAGGCCGCCCCTCGGCCTGCTTCGCGCTTGTTGCGTCGCAAAGTCGGAAAGACTCGGCCGTCGAAGCGCAACGAGCAAGTCGGCCGCCTGATGAATGTTAGCGTGCGCGCATTAGCGGCAAGTGAGCGAGCGCGTTTTCCTTGCGCGGCACGCCCGCCCGCCTGCCCGCCCGCAGATGATTGCGCGTTGGCGTTTTGTTTATTAGCTCCCTGATTGAGGCGCTCTGTCTCCACCAGATTGTTTGACCTTTCCGGATCCTTCCGCCAAGGCCGCTAAGTAGATGAGACGGACGAGCGCTTCACGCCGACGCGCGCGCGGCGGATTTGTTCCGCGGAATGCGATTTGCGTGAAAGGTGCGCGTGATTTACGCGCGAGCGGGGGGGGCGCGGCATTCACGCGGGCCGCGCTCCACAAAGGGCACGTCCGTCACCAGGCGGCAGACGAGCTCCTTCGTCTCCAATGAGCGGCTCATCACGCACGCCAGCGGCGGGCGGCGCCCTCCGCCCAAAAGTCTCCAAAGAGCTCGATTGGCTTTCTTTCCAAAACGCTCGAAGCTTTTGGGCGCCAAAGACGCGGCGGCGCCGATGGGCGGTCACGAGTCGGCCACGAGGACAAAGTCTCACTCGGGGGGGGGCTTGTGGGCATTCAGAGGCCGAAGGCTGCGCTGAGCCCGCGGGTGCACCGCGACGGGGTGGGGGGGTCAGGGGGGGGCTCACCTGTCACCTTCTGACTTGTACCGTCGCCACGCTCACAAACTCTGTTTTTGCTCCGCCCCCCCCCCCCGCAGGAGGAGCCGCCGTCCAGTCTCCAGGACGCCCGGCGGGACGCCCTCCGGGAGATGGCCGCCAAGCTGGGCGACCTGCGCGACACCTCGCCCGCCGGCAGGTAGGACCGGACCGCCCGTCGCGCAATTTGGGGAGTGAAGAAGTGAAAGCGCGTTTTGGCCAACTTGCGGCAACATCGCTCGTGTCGTGGGGGGGGCTTGGCATGCTTGCGTGCGAGAGAGCGTGCGCGCGCGCGACGGCTAGCCCGGCAGAGCCGCGGAGGTGCCGGCCGGCCGCGGCCGCCGGAGAATTCCGAAATCGTTTCAGCGCGCGTGTTGAGAAACATGTCGGCAAGCCCTGCACGTGCGCAGTGGGCATAAAAGCAAACGGTCGCGAGCGGCGCGTGCGCGTTGATGCGCGTGTATGAGCGGGGGGCCGTTTCCCAAAAAGCGGCGGCGTTTGATGTCGTGGCGTGTGCTGCCGTAGGCTGACGGGAACGCGTGTGTGTGTGTTGGCCATTCCAGAAGCATCATATCTGATGTAACGTTGTGTCAGGGGGGAGTGTGGGTGGGGGGTCAGGGGATGTGGGGAAGATGTGACGTGCCCCCTCTGCAATCCTACCACCAGCCCCCCAAAAGGCTGATTTCCAACTTGAATTGATTCTGGGACCAAGCGGGAAAGTTGCTTCACTTGCACCGCCGAGCAAATTATTATTATAATTACAAAAAAAACCTGACATGACGTTCCTCACATCTGTTTTTATTTTTTATGTTATTTCAATGTAATGTTATTTTTTTGGGAGGGGGAGGGGGGGGTCCTGTGTAACATTGCAAATCAAAGCAACCAAGACCATGCGTTTGTCCGTATGTGCCCCGCCCGACCTTCCCCGGCGACCATTCCGGGCGTCCTGCCTGCAGCAAATGTGCGCCGACGTCACCGTCTTGTTTTTTTTTGTGCCCCCCCCCTTCAGGCCGCAGGACTTTGAGCGAGCCCCCGACGGGCGGTGGGATCTGCCGATGGAGGCCGACGACGCGGCGGGCGACAGCCGGCGGACGACCGCCTCGGACCGGCGACCCCAGGTAAGACCGCCGCCCGCCCCCCGCCCGGCGCCGCCTTTGGGCGTTTGAGCGACAAAAAAGATGGCGCGCGACAACAACGGAAGTTGACGCCGCGAGAGGGCCAAGCAGAGCGTTGGCGTCCATTTTGCCTGCGTTGTTTTCCGATTCTTTCTCGCAGCGCGGCCGACCGACTTTGCCGCATGACTAATTCACGATCCAACACGCTCACCTGGCCTGCGAATTATTGATAAGTGTAAAGATGAAGCTAATTTCTCCAAAGGAGCCTCGCTCAAATATTCATCCGCGTATGAATATTCACGAGGCGCATCAATTTTGCACGAGGGAGGAATCGTTCTTCTCCTTCCTCGTCTTCGTCTCCCTTTTTTGATGTGTCCGCCGCGCCGGTGAAATATTGATGGGCCTCCTCGCCGGGCCAAGGTCGCCCGTCTCGTCTCATCGCCGGCGGCGAACGTCGCTCGATGGCCACGGTCGGACTTTGACTCGTCGCGCCGCGATGACGTCAGGCGGGAAAAGCGCCGCCGCCGGCTTGGTTAGCGGTGGTTGCGCTTCGGAGGTCGGCCCGTTTGCCCTTCTGGTCATTTGGGAAAGGGCGCCGCAGCGACCTCCGAGGAACTGGGAGGGACACCCCAGCGCGCCATCCCAACGCCGCGGAGGACGGCGATTCGGCCTGTCAACAGGCCGTATGCATCTGTCAGTGAGCTCCTTGGCTACGCTACGTCCTGAAGCTAGCTAGCTAGCTAGCTAGCTAGCTAGCTAGTGTGGACGCACGCGGACCTTCCCTCTCTGCGTGTGTTCGGGCGCTTTGGAAGAGCTTTTGTGAATGGAAAAGAACCCGGCAGTGTTCCCCCTGAAATGCTGGGGGGGGGCTCACCCCCGTAACCGTAGCAACGGCGCCAGCCAAGCAAACTTTGGGGGCATGTGTGTGCGCGCGCCTCTTGGCAGTCTTGGGCTCTACTGTTTATTGTGGGCTTCCGCTTTTCAACCACGGAGGGTCGGGGGGGGCAGGGGGGGGGCACGAGTGTGTGTGTTGACACTGGCGACTTTGTGGTTCGTGAATGGTCGCGTAAATCTCGGCGGAGTTCAATCGAGTGAAGAGGCTGAAAGGGGGAAAACGAAAAGTGGGAGAGCGAGCGAGGGGGGCGACGCACGCGATGCCACCAAGAAGAAGAAGAAGAAAAAGAAGAAGTTCTCCTGGCCCCCCAAGACTGAAAAGAGACAAGAGGCGAAGCCGCTTTGCCACACGGTCCATCCCTTCATCATTCCGTCCTGTCTTTGTCATGTGACAAGCGCACACGCGCAGCGCACCTTTTGAATTGTGGCAATATGCCCCCTCACCCCCCCTGCCGATCGCCAAGCCTTCCGTGGCTCATGCGTGCGCGGGAGCAAGTTAGCTTTCCGTCGCTTGACCGAGTGTCAGATGTATAAGTGGCGTAACAAAGACACGCCAGCGGCAGCGGCGGCGACAGTGGCGCCCCCCCCCCCCTTGCGGGGGTGCGGTCTCCGACTGCACTCCTTTCCTTCCTTCCTTCCTCCCTCGTCGGGTGGCCTCCATCAAAGAGAGAAAGCGAGCTCTCAATGTCACAACAAGGTTGCGGAAGAGAAACGGGGGCGCGGAAGCCCCACCCCCCCAGGTGAGATCAGCTGATAACGCGGCATCAATATTGAGCCACGTGCTAAATTTGAGGTGCTTTCAGGATTCAGGATTCACGTCTCGGCTGGCCCTCGAGCGCTTTGTGGGTGCGGTTGCTATGGCAACAATGCGACGCTGCCGCGGCCTCGTCAGGAGCGTCTCTTTGCTTTTCCTTCTTGTCCGAAGCCGGACCGGAGCGACTGACGCTGCCTGGGAAAAACTGTGATTGGAGGGGGGGGGGGGCAGAGGAAGAATGCAAAGATGGAAGGACACTTGGAGAAAAAAGAAGTCGGGGGGGGGGGGCAAGAAAGTGAGGCGGGAGAACTGAAACGGGGAAGCGTGCCAAGATGGGAGAAATGAAGAGAGCGAGGAAGGAAGGAAGGAAGGAAGGAAGGAAGGAAGGAAGGAAGGAAGGAAGGAAGGAAGGAAGGAAGGAAGGAAGGAAGGAAGGAAGGAAGGAAGGAAGGAAGGAAGGAAGGAAGGGAGAATGGAAGGAAGGTAGGAAGCACGGAAGGAAGGAAAAAAGGAAGGAGGAGGGAAGGAAGGGAGGAAGGAGGGAAGGGAGGGAGGAAGGAAGGAAGGAAGGAAGGAAGGAAGGAAGGGAGAATGGAAGGAAAGTAGGAAGCACGGAAGGAAGGAAAAAAGGAAGGAGGAGGGAAGGAAGGGAGGAAGGAGGGAAGGGAGGGAGGAAGGAAGGAAGGAATGAAGTAAGGAAGGAGGGAAGAAGGGAAGGAAGGAAGGAAGGAAGGAGGGAGGGAGGAAAAAAGGAAGGAGGAAGGAAGGAAGGCCGCGCCTGCGCCTGCGCAAATGTCAGCGCGTGTTGCAAGTTGTCCAGGCAAAGCTGGCACCAAAGTCGTCGCGTCCTTCCTCCAGATGCTCCGTCGCCAAGGTCGGCGACATTTTGCCATCTGCGCTCGTTTGCGTTTGTGGAGCGAGTGGCGCCGCTTCTTCCCTCGCAACCGCTTGGCCGCCGCCGCCGAAGCGGGCAAAGGCGGCTTCAGTGCGACGTTTCCGGCGGGCGCTACGCTTTTGCTCGCCGCCCCTCGCTTTGTTCCCGCGCTCTGAAAAGCCAACGGGCGGCGCCCGCCATGAGTGCCGGCGCCCGCCGACGCCATTTGAGCGGCGAATCGACCTTTGTTGACCTCTACTGGAGCATTTCTCACAAAGCGAGAACATCCTCTCGCTTCCGCAGAGCCCGAAAGTGATGTCGCCCCACGTTCGACTCGCCCGCTCGCCGTCCGACCGCACGCCGCTCCCGGGCGGCGTCCTCGCCTTGCGCTCGCCGGCATATGGCGGCGGCGCCGGCGCTCGTTTGCGTCACCGAGTCCCAAACGATGTTTGATGACGCCCGTCCAGATGCCGAGAGACAACGTTGACGCGTGACGAGGCGCCTTGGGGGGCGGGGCCTTCCACTCGTACCTTCTCCGGCGCGTTCCAACAACTTGCCTCCAAATCGGCCGCGCGGCGTCAACCCGACATTAGCGTCGACCGTCGCGCAGCGTTCTTAGTAGGCGACACTCGCGACTGCCCGAAGGTCAGCGGCCCAAAACGCAGCGGCCGGCGGAGGTCACGTGTCTGCGGCGCCAACTGCCGTCGCGAGTCACCGCTGAAAACACGACCGGGCCTCCTCGCGCCAACGTCGCCGCCGTTCGAAACCCCGACACAACGAGCGCGGACGAGCGGAAGCGCGGCGCCAAAGCGAGCGGCGGGCGGCGGGCTCCCCGGCGAGCGCCCGCCGCCGCGCGCTCAAAGACGTTTAATCAGCGTCTGCTTACGGAGGCGGAAGAGCGAGCGAGCGAGCGGCGCTCGTCTGTCGCCGCGCTTTCATTTGCGAGATGTTTGCTTACACGCTAACGCGCTCGTCCCCGAGGGCGCAGATGAGACGCTCGCAGATGGCGTTTGCCGACACTCGCCGTTTGTTTCGTCTCAGGAACAAAAGCGCCCGTTCCGCCGCCGCCGCCACCTTTCATCGCGGCGCCGGCGGCCAGCTGCTGCCGGAATGAACGGAGGCGGCCGAGCGCAGCTGGAAAGACGCAAACGGCGGGAAAGTCGACTTTTCTTCGCTACCTTACTTTGAGTCGTCCAAATGCGACCTCTGAGCTTGAGCCTGCACCCAAAAATGTCAAACAAACCCAAACCAAAACCCCTTTTTGGTCGTGTTCTTTTGCAATGACCGTTTGGACGGATGATTGACAGCCGCCGTCTCTCCGCTCGCAGGACGCCGCCGGCGCGGACGTCCCCGAGCGCCTGCGGGCCAGCGTGGAGGAGCTGAAGGCGTGGCTGCGACGCACCGAGCTCCTCATCTACGACTCGTGCCTGCGACGGCCGCATCGCGACGCCCGCTGGCAGCTGGCCAGCTTCAAGGTGGGCCGAGCCTCCTTCGCTTCCTTTGCCGCAGTTACGTTACGTCGCGTGTACGCTCGGTATTTGGTGCGCTTGTCCGCCTCGTACGATCGATGAGAAGCCTTTTGCGCTCCTGCTACGGCCTTCCATGCGAGTCCCGATGAAAGATATACAGTCAAGTCTCTGTTTTGGTACATAATCCGTTCCAGAAGAGTGTTCCAAAACCAAAACCATGTTTCCCATTGGAATCAATGTAAAACATGTTAATCTGTTCCAAGTCAAGAAAACCACTTTTTTTTTTTGACAATTTCACACCCTAAACTGCACACATGTAATAAGAGAGCAGCTAATATGTCAAATACTGTACGAACTGTAATATGTTTTATTTTCACCAATTTTAACATTAACATAGGAACAAAAGTTGAGGGAACATCTCTCTCTCTCTCTCTATCTCTGTTGTGGGGCGTGGCCTATCCCAGCTGTCATCGGGCAGTAGGCGGGGCATTTCGGCCTCCCGAACTCCCTCGCCAGCACAGACACACGCCCACCTGACTCCTATTTCGCCATCAAATCTTTCTTCAATTCTACAGTTTTGCGCAGCATTTTCCTCTTTTCTTCACCGGCTTTACCGCTTGCACTTGCTTTCTTTGGTGCCGTGATACGCGATGCAAAAATAACCGGCCGCTATGACGCGGTTCTCACCAAACGCGTCTGCTTTATCTTTCTGGAACGATACAAACTCGCCAAGCCGAGAGGAGTCAAGTGACGCGTTCGAGTGCGCTCAGTTAGTTGGAGAACCGAAATGTGTTTGTCATCCGAGGCATAAAAACTCAAAATTTGTCTTCAAAAACCGAATTGGACGAGAACCGAGACGTTCGAAGTCCCAGGTTGGACTGTATATGGACGCGAGCGCGCCCTATGGAGGATCTTTGACATTGATTGCGCGCTTGAACAGTTGACAAAGTGGCGCAAGGCAAACAAACTTTCACGTCTGGAGCTCGCCGACACGACAGTGAATCATCCATAAAGCTGCGTGGCGGCGACGGCGTGCTGAGCATCCGACAAACAAAGGCCGAGGATATATGGAGGAAGGAAGGAACGCCGCCGCCGCCGCCGCGGGACGCTAACGGGGTTTTAATCAGCCGGCGCCACGCGCCGAACCACGGCTAGCGCCCCTGATTAGCCGAGCGATGACGATCCACTCAAGTCAATGTATGCAAATGAGCGCGCCATACGTGCGGCAAACGGGCACGCTGGAAACAAGTCGGAGTGACGCGCGCAATCACCAAACGGAAAAAGGATTCCAAAAGAGCGGCCGGAAAAATGGCGCCGATATCGTTGCCGTCCGGACACCTCCGATGGTCCCGCGCACGCCGCCTCGTCAGATCGGAAGAAAACGTCATCACGGAGCGCCAAGCGCTTGGGGCGGGGGACGCGAGTTGCACTCCTCCAATGGCGAACGCAAACGCTGATGCGTCACCTGCTCAACGGGGAAACTTTTTGCTCATCTCCTCCGGATGATCCTTTCACACACGCACGCTAGCCCCCCCCGCTCCCCCCCAGCCCCTCTGCTAGCTTTTAATTGAATTAGCGCTCAGATAGCATGTTACCACGCCACGCTCCTGCGGTGGGCCCCGGGCATCCCGCGACTCCAAATGCTGTGTGCGTATGTGATGGGGGGGCACACACCGAAAATTAATAGATTCTCTCACCCTCTGTCTCTCACACACACACACACACACACACACACTCTCAAGCGCACACGCAGCAAGTGGATCTTTCTGGAAGGTTGAACTTTGCTTCTCTTGCAAGAAGTGTGACAGCAAACTGTGTGTGTGTGTGGGGGGGTTGATTTCTCCCTTGGCTACGATTGAGTGTCCTTCCTTCCTTCCTTTCCGCCTTCCTCCATTTTGGTGTTGATTCCTCCCCAAGGAAACTTTCTTCCTCCCTTCCATCCTTTCTTCTTTTTTTCCTTCCTTCCTTCCTTCCTTCCTTCCTTCCTTCCTCTCTTCCTTCCTTCCTTCCTTCCTTCCTCTCTTGCTTCCTTCCTTCCTTTTTCCTTCCTTCCTTCCTTCCTTCCTTCCTTCCTTCCCTCCTCCCTTCGTTTCTTCCTCCCTCCCTTCTTTCCTTCTTTCCTTCCTTCCTTCCTTCCTTCCTTCCTTCCTTCCTTCCTTCCTTCCTTGCTTCCTTTCTTGCTTCCTTCCTTCCTTCCTTCCTTCCTCTCTTGCTTCCTTCCTTCCTTCCTTCCTTCCTTCCTCTCCTTCCTTCCTTCCTTTTTTCCTTCCTTCCTTCCTTCCTTCCTCCTTTCCTTCCTTCCTTCCTTTCCTTCCTCGTTTTTCCTTCGTTTTCCTTTCCTTCCTTCCTTCCTTCCTTCCTTCCTTCCTTCCTTCCTTCCTTCCTTCCTTCCTTCCTTCCTTCCTTCCTTCCTTCCTTCCTTCCTTCCTTCCTTCCTTCCTTCCTTCCTTCCTTCCTTCCTTCCTCCTTCCTTTCTTCCTCCTTCCTTCCTCCTTCCTTCTTCCTTCCTTCCTTCCTTCTTTCCTTCCTTCCTTCCTTCCTTCCTTCCTTCCTTCCTTCCTTTCCTTCCTTCCTTCCTTCCTTCCTTCCTTCCTTCCTTCCTTCCTTCCTTCCTTCCTTCCTTCCTTCCTTCCTTCCTTCCTTCCTTCCTTCCTTCCCTCCTCCTTCCTTTTTCCTTCCTTCCTTCCTTCCTCCCTCCTTTCCTTCCTTCCTTCCTTCCCTCCTCCCTTCGTTTTTTCCTTCCTTCCTTCCTTCCTTCCTTCCTTCCTTCCTTCCTTCCTTCCTTCCTTCCTTCCTTCCTTCCTTCCTTCCTTCCTTCCTTCCTTCCTTCCTTCCTTTTCCTTCCTTCCTTCCTTCCTTCCTTCCTTCCTTCCTTCCTTCCTTCCTTCCTTCCTTCCTTCCTTCCTTCCTTCCTTCCTTCCTTCCTTCCTTCCTTCCTTCCTTCCTTCCTTCCTTCCTTCCTTCCTTCCTTCCTTCCTTCCTTCCTTCCTTCCTTCCTTCCTTCCTTCCTTCCTTCCTTCCTTCCTTCCTTCCTTCCTTCCTTCCTTCCTTCCTTCCTTCCTTCCTTCCTTCCTTCCTTTCCTTCCTTCCTTCCTTCCTTCCTTTCCTTTCCTTCCTTCCTTCCTTCCTTCCTTCCTTCCTTCCTTCCTTCCTTCCTTCCTTCCTTCCTTCCTTCCTTCCTTCCTCCTTCCTTCCTTTTCCTTCCTTCCTTCCTTCCTTCCTTCCTTCCTTCCTTCCTTCCTTCCTTCCTTCCTTCCTTCCCTCCTTCTTTCCCTCCTCCCTTCCTTCCTTCCTTCCTTCCTTCCTTCCTTCCTTCCTTCCTTCCTCCTTCCTTTCTTCCTTCCCTCCCTCCCTTCTTTCCTTCCTTCCTTCCTTCCTTCCTCCCTTCCTCCCTCCCTCCCTTCCTTCCTTCCTTGCTTCCTTTCAATCTCTCTGGCCTTCATTTCCTGCGTCCAACCGCCTCCTGGCGTCCGTTCGCCATGACACTTACGGGCAGTCGAGCTTCTGGCCCAGCCTGGTCATTCAAGGAAAAAAGACAACAAAGGTCCCCGGAAGTGGACCCTCCAAAATAAAAGCGTCTGTGACGTCACCCCGTTCTCGCCAAAATGAACTGGAATCCAGGCATCTTCCTCCTTCGTGAAGATTTTTTTTTTTCTCCGCGCTCCGGCGTTAATTGGGCTCTCCGCGCTTTTCTCACGACGTCGTCGGCGAGCGAGCGTTTGGACCTTGATTGGAGTGCGGGGGGCCCTCACTCCACTGCCGGCATTCGGCATCCCCTCCGCTCTTTGGCCCAGCGGGCCGGCGGCAAATATGCCGAAGCGCGGGGGAGCGAAGACGCAGCCTGGAAAAAGAAGCGAGAGAGAGAAAATCCCGTTTCCTCGTCGGGGAGTTTTGTATTGATTGGGAAAAATGGAAAGAAAATGTCACGGAAGTGCTCGTCGGCGAGCTGGCGGGATTTGCATCAATAGTTTGCAGCAAAGGTCCACGCTGCGTGTGGAGCTCACCCCACACCAAATTTGCCTCCTTCACGCGCGCACACGCACGCACGCAGCTGCGCCAGGCGACCTTTGACCTTTGCGCCCGCGCCTAACGTTGAGCGCGGTTGTGACGGATGCGCGTCCGCCATTTGCACCGCGCGTTTCTTCTTCCGCTCAAACGTTGTCGCCGCTGCCAAAGTCGTTTCTGCGTTGAGGGCGGAGTTCACCGCGGCCGCCGACGGAGCGGCGGCGGTGGCATTTGGCGGACGGCGTAGCACGCGGCAAGGGGGAGTAACCGCGTCGCCGTCTTGCGTCCGCAGACTCTGTGCTCGGACGTGCGGGCCCGGCGTGGCGACGTCTCCCGGCTTCTGAAACTTTGCCGGCGGCTCCTCCGGCAGAACCAGGTGGGTACACCCCCCCCCTTCCGAGTCCGGACAGGAAGTTGACATCCCGACCTTCCTCGCCGACCCATCCGGCGCGCGCGTTTTGTTTTGAGTCCAGCCGGGCCCCGAGGCGGAGCGGGACGGCGAGGACCTGCAGCTGCTCTCCATCAACCTGGAGCGGCGCTGGGAGGCCGTGCTCATGCAGACGCTGCACTGGCGCAACAGACTCAAGAGGGAGCTGGGAGAGCACATGGTGGGAGTGCGACGCCGCTAACGCCGCTAACGCCGCTAACGCCGCTGACACTGCTACTGGCCACTAATGCCGCTACTGTCGCTAACGCCGCTACCACCGCTAACACTGCTACTGCCGCTAACGCCGCTACCGCGGCTACCGCCGCTACCACCGCTAACACTGCTAACACTGCTACTGCTGCTACTGCCGCTACCGCTGCTACCCCCGCTAACACTCCTACTGCCGCTAACACCGCTACCGCCACCGCTAACACTGCTACTGCCGCTACCGCTGCTACCGCTGCTACCCCCACTAACGCCGCCGATCATTCAGCCTGCCATTTGTCGTCAATGCTAACCGCTAAGCATTTTCGAATCCGTCTGTCCTGACGGCGGTCGCTGGCGCGCCGCAGCCCATCGTTGGCGTCTGGTCGCCGGCCAATCGATCGCAGGGCACACGCGCAGACGAGCGAGCATCGGCGCTCGCAATCGCACCTCGGAGGCTCCGTCAACCGGCCGCGCGTGCTTGGGGAAAGCCTGGAATTCAACCCCGCGCCTCGGCGCCGCCCGTCAATCGGAGTCTTGATGTCGATTGGCTGCTTTCCGGAATGACGGCTTCGGGAGGTCGGCCGCTCTCGGAGGTGACCGAAGCTTTGACGAGGACGCTCGAAGCGCTCGGCATGGCCGTCGTCTGCATGCGACGGCGACGGCGCCGTTTTCGCTCAGAAATGACCACGACTGGCCTCCGATCGAGTTGCGCAACAGTTGGCAAGGACGCCAAACCGCCGGACGACAAAAAGCAACGACAAATGTCGTCACGGTCGTGTGCCGCTGCGCGTCTTGGAATCCGAATTTCCCGTCAACTTCGCTGCGTGTCCCAAACACACGAATGCATTCGGCACGTGCGCACGCGGCCAACTGCTTCATGAGATTAATTGCCTATGAATGACTAATACCGCCCCCATGCCCCCCACACGTTGATATGAAGGAGATGAGGAGCAATTTGTATAATTATGTCTGCGCAAGTGAACAATTCCGGCGCCTAAGCACATTCCCGCCGCCGCCTGACGTTTTTTTTTTTTTTTTGCCACGTTGCGCTTTTTGCATCCGCTCGGAATTATTCATGGGCTCGGAATCGCGCCGCCTCACTTTGGTCTTGTCCGCGCCGGGTCGCGGCATTTCTGAAAAAAGCCTCCTAAATCGCTCTCGTCCGCCTCGCCGAATGACGTTTCAACCGAGCCGCGTGTGAAATGGCGACGTTTTGCGTCCCGCGCATATTTCGCAAGACGCCATCGAGCGATCGGTGATCCCCCGCGTGGTGATTTCGTTCTTTTTCTCCCCAAACCGAGGGAGAGTCGACCGCTTGCTCAAATCGGCGTCAAACGTTGATGATCGCGGCCGGCTGAGTTTCGGGGGCGGGCACGCCGAGATGAACCCCGAGCGAAGGCCAACGCTTCAAGCCCAAAGCCGCGGCGGCGGCGTGAACCAAAAGGAAATCTGCTTTTGTGTCGTCCGCAGGCTGCGGGGGACTTTCCGCCATCGGAGGCCCCGCCCCCCGATGACTGGTGGGAATGGGACGAGACCGACATGACCCCGGCGGGAGCGCCCCGACCCGACCTGACCCACGACCTCCCCTGCTCCGCGCCGGCGAGGCCTCCGGACGGCGACCCGGGGGACCCCCCCGCTCCCGCCGCGAGTTCCGAAGCGCCCGCCGACCGAGCGTACGGCCTTCACGCCCTGGAGAGGAAGCGGCGCGCCCTCCGGAAGAGTCTGAGTTGCGACTCCACCTTCTCCTCCGCCGAGTCCCTCCCGGACCTCCTGGGCGGGCTGACGGAGAGGCGGCGAGGGGGCGGCGGCGGTGGCGGCGGCGGCCGCTCGCCCGGCAGCGAAAGCGGAATTGTGAGCGACGCGGGAGATGGCGACGCCATGCCGTGCCGCGGGAGGGGCGGCGACGAGGGGGCGGAGCCGATCCCACAAGCCGCAGAGGAAGGAGGGCGGCCGTCGAGCCCGAAGGGAGTCGGCGCCGGGAGGCCCGATCGGGACGACGGCGCCGACCCGAGCGCGTGGCAGTTTCCTTTGGATGGTGTTGCCGGGGCGACGCCCCCCAGCCCCGCCTCTTCCCTGGAGTCCCTCCTGTCGCCGGGCCGTCAACTCTTCTCCTCCACGGAGCACCTCCATCGCAGCGCCTCCCTGGGCGGCGGCCCGGCCCTTTGCCGCGGCGCTGCGCTCAGCCCGCCAGAGCCGCGACGAGGGTCCGGGCGACCCCGGCGGGGCGCTGAGCAGGAGAACCCTGGATCTCCTCAAGCGTCTGGAGGACATCCCGAGCCCCCCGGCCTCCGAGATGACCCGCAGCGTTTCGGACACCACGCTCCGCGACGGATCTCCTCTGCGCCCGCGAGCGCTCGCCGAACGCTCGGCGTCGTCGCTCGCCGAGCTGAGCGGCCCGAGGACTCGTCGGTGGGTTCCGAAGACCCGGCCGGGCCCCCGAGCCGCGGGAGACGCCCGCCGGGCCGGGCCTCGGCGGCGGCGGCGGCGGCGGCGGACGGCGTTAGCTTGAGCATGGTGGTCAACGTCTCCTGCGCTTCCGCCTGCACCGACGACGAGGACGACGGCGACCTCCTCTCCTCCTCCACCCTCACCGAGGAGGAGGAGGAGGAGACGGGGGTCCGCGAGGACGACAAGGCGGAGGAGCCCGACGTGCCGGCTCTGGACCCCGCAAAGAAGGAGCCGCGGGCTCGGGTGCCGCGACCTCGAAGGACCGAAGACGGACTGTGGGATGAACTCCCGTGCGGGGGCGACCCCGAGCGAGGGCGCCTCCTCAAGTCCAGCGCGCGAGGCCGCCGGGAGGACGAGGAGGAGGAGGAGAACCGCAGGAACGCCGCCAGGAGCTCGGCCGGCCAGTTGGCGGACGACCTGGAGAACGGAAACGCGGAGCCCGGCGGCTTGAGGGGCAACGACGCGGACGACGAGCTCCTGCGGGAGGAGTCGGTCGTGTTCGCCGCTCCGGTTCTGGCCCACAAAGGTCTCGAGGACTCCTTCCACTTCTCCGCGGCCGAGGACGACGCCGACCCGCTTCCGTCTCGGGCGCCCGCCGCCGCCGCCTCCTCCTTAGTGGGTCAGCTGAAGGGCGAGTTACCCTGCCGGAGCGCCGCCGCCCCCCCCTCGGGCGACAGGAAGGCCATCACCATCCAGGAGAGGTTCAAGTTCTCCTCGCTGGTGACGGAGGAGAGCAGGAGCAAAGTCCGCGACAGACATTCCGGCCTGCCCGGACAAAAGTGGAAGGGCTCTCACACTGCCCTGTGCCGCCGTCGCCCACCTCCCTCGCCCGCCTCGCCCGCCTCGCCGCCTCGCCGCCTCGCCTCAAGCCAAGGAGGCCGTGCGTGACTTTGTGATGGAAATCCTGGACTTGACGGCGGAGGCCCGCCGGAGCAAAGAGCGAGAGCCCCCGTCGGGCATCCGGAGGTGCGACGCCCAGCGAGGCCCCGCCCCCTTCCGGCACATCAGAGCCAAGGTAGCGTGCGCACCGGCACCCGCGCGGGCGACACTCGATGGCCCCCGCGCGCACGTACACATAAAAATAGCAACCGTAGATCCACTCGAGGAAATCTGTCAACAAAATTTCAAAATAAAGTCCCACATCGTACTGTTGGAACTTCACAATAAAAAAAGAAACGATCGTACGAATCGGCTGCTGCGATGTTGGGAAATCCGCCCGCGACGAGCGCCGCTTGGAGTTGTCGCGGCGCTCGGCGGCCCGAATCGAAATATTTTGACATCGATCCAAAGACGGAGACGTGAAAAATGAGTCGAGACGATGCAGCGCCCCCGCCCCCTGAAAGAAATCAGCTCAACGTGGAGAAATCGTTGCTAACCTCCTCAGTTGTCAAGCGCGCACGTGCTCGGCGCGCTCGCCGATGTTTTCAATTAGCGGCTGCAAAGTTTCGCTTGCCGCGTGGGCGGGCGTGGCTTATTTGGAGGGCGGGGCTTATTTGGTGGTTCCGAGGGCAAACGTAGGCGGGCCATTTTCACCCCCCGAATGGAATTTCTTGGACGCGTCCGATGGCGAATACGTGAGCTTTGTGTCCTTTGTGTGCCGTGGCTGCAGGTGGCGCAACATTCCCATCAGCCCTTGCACCTGCGCAGCGGCGACTTCTACGCCTACTTGGCCCTCTCGTCCCACGACAGCGACTGCGGCGAAGTCACTCAGTGCGCCGAGGACAAGAGCGCCGCGCCGGCGCCGTACCTCCTCCCCACCCCCGCGCCGGGCCCCAGCCCCGCCCACACCGCCGCCCCGCGTTCGGAATCGGCTGACCCCGCCGGCGCTAGCCCCGCCCCCTCTCTCAGCCCAGACGTCCCGGACGAGGAGACGCTCTTCCCCGCCTGCGCGGAGGAGGTCTACCTGGGGCCCCCGCTCTGCTACAGCTTGCCGCCCGCCCGCACGCCTTCTCCAAGGCGGCCCGGCTCCCGGACCCCGAGGAGGTCCCGAGCCTCGCGTCCGCCGTCTGCCAGCCTCCGTGCGGCGAGGCCCGGCGAAGCCCCGCCCCCGCCGCCGCCGTGCCCCCCGTGGCGATGACCTCTCAAGCGGAGGGCTCGCGGGGCGAGGAGAAAACGCCGCCCGGCGCGCTCCGGGCGGGCCCCGCCCACTCCCGCGCCGCATCGCCGGCCCGAGACAAAGCCGAGGTCGGCGAAGTTGAGGGCCGGCGACCCGTTCGGGAGCCTCCCCGCGGCTCCGTGGACGGCCAAGCCGGGCGGGGCGGGGGCCGGCGCCTCGATGGCTGCGCCGCGTCGGGGGGGCGGGAGGAGGCGCGTGGTCTGGAGCCTCCTTCTTATCTTAATCCCCGGGCGCGTGTCGCCTCGATAGCCTCCTCGCCGGCCCAATGTTTGGCAGATAGCAAAACGCTCCCATCCAATATTGGCGCCGTAATGACCGAGATAAGTGGCGGCGGCGGCGCCGCAAATCCCTCAAAAGAGACGCGCGGCGGAGGCGGCGGAGGCAGCGGAGGCGGCGCAGGCGGCGCCGCGCGTATTAATCCCCAAATGAACTGCGGGCCGATTAAAGAGGCCGATAGGGCGGCGGCCGATCGGGCGGCGGGGGCGGCGCGTGGCGCCAAGCGGCCCGAAGCCAGGCTGGGGCGGGGCCTCGGCCACGGGAAGCCAAGAGGAGCGCGCCGGCCAGGAAGAAGCAGGTTGGTGCGCCGCAAAGCCTCTGACGAGGCTCCTCCCGCGTCCATTTCTGGGGCGCCTGAACCTCCCCCCCCCCCCCTTGTTTGAAGGTGACGCGTAAAAGGCGCCTTGGAAGGTTTTGCGCCGCCGAGCGGAGTCCGCCTCGTCCCCGAGGGGGAAGGCGTTCATTCCCCCTCATGGTGGGAGGAAAACGGGTGTTGCCGCTTGAGCGCTTGCCACTTTTTGGTGACTTGACCTCTGGCGGCTCGAGCTCCAACGTGCGCTCTCGGACGGGGGGGGGCGGGGAGGGGGGTGTCTTTCCAAATCATTGTCCGAACCGATGAATCACAGCTGCACTCCGATTGGGCTGGAACGTCGACGTGTCCACGCATCGTGGAGGTTTATCGGCATCCCCGTGGAGGCATTCGACTGGGCCTCAATCCAAAATTTTTGCGAAAATACATTTTGTGGGGCGGCCCCACAAAGAGCCAAATTCTGCTGGATCCGCTGAATTCTCACCATGACTTTTACCCCCCCCCTGAGGTGTTAATGCAAGGTGGGATTTGCAGACGTCTCACTTTCGGGTCCAGGGAACAACATCAGCATAATTACTATCAGTCGCATTTGATTAGGATTCATCAGCCTTGAATTAGCGCATTTGGGCCCCCCCCTCCGCCCCCCCCCTCACTTTTCTATTTCCTCATGCAAATCAGCGCGCGGCCTCGCTAGCGCCGCGCTTTAGCCACTTTTAGCACTTTTGACTCTGCTGGCGCGCGGCGCCGCATAGCAATGAGCCGCTTGCGGAACACCAAGATGACAAAATGACGCTCGTGAGCCACAAAAAGAAAAAAACAAAAAACATCGTGAGCCCGCATCGGTGTCATTGCAGCGTTTGGAAAAGTCACTTTGAATCCCACCAAGAACTGAAGTTGAGTTGGAAAACGCATTTGTGTCTGTCTGTCCGGCAGGCGACGGCCGTCGATGCGAACGACAAGGCCGCACGGGGGCGGAGCCACGTCTCGGTCCGGCCAATCAGGGTGGGAAACAAGCGGACAATTCCGCCTTTGTCATCCAGCACACTCTTCGTCCACGCCATTTTTCGTCACCGCAAATGAAATACAACAACCGTGCGTGTGCGTGTGTGTGTGTGTGCACTCGTAGCTGGCCTATGGGTGCCTCCAGGGCGATGCAAACCTCCGTGCCCCCCCCCCACGCTAGACACGCACACACACAGCCCTCGGGGCAGGGCACACCGGTCCTGTTGACGCTCTGACAGCCCAACAGCTGCAGCCTGTTATTGTTTCCACACACACACACACACACACACACACACACACACACACACACACACACACACACACGTGCACACACATATGCACACACACACACACACACCAGAGGACCACGCTGCACACACACACACACACACACCGCCATGACAAAAAGACACGCACCTGCACACATCGAGGCCTAGATCTGCCGCTGACCCCCGCGGGGCATCCCGGCCCGGCCCACCTGTTCACACACACACACACACACACACACACACACACACACCTGCAGGCTCAATTAAAGCAATGGGCAAAGCGGCTCGTGATGTGCTCTGTGACCCAGACAGCAAAAGGTCCAAAAAGGCGTGAGCAGAAAAAAAAATAAAAAAATAAAATATATATATATATATAATTTATTTTATTTATTTATTTATTTATTTTTTTAAATTTACACACACACGCAGCAGAGAGGAGGGGGTTCCGCTTACTTGATGCTGTCACAGGCCAATGAAAGTGGCGCCGAGGTCACAGCACACGCAGACAGGCCCACTCGCAGGCATAGATTCTTTATCCTCTGCACACAAAAAAAGCCGGTAATACTGCAGCGGACCAAGCTTAGTTGTGACCGTCTTCTTTGTGTGTGTGTCATGTCGTATATGTTCAGTCAGGGCGGCGCCGCATTCAATTCTTCTTTTCTTCTCCCGTCCAGACGGGGCCCGCGGAGCCGCCGCCATCCGGGTCCACCTGTGAGGGACGGTCGCCGTCGTCTGTTGGCGCAACGCGACCACGACGAACACGACGACCGCCGTGTGGCTGCTGAACGAGAAGAAGAAGAAAGAAAGTCAGAGAAGAGAGACGTGACAAAAGTGGAAGAAGCAAATAGAAGAAGAAGAATCAAGTCGAAATGAGAACGTCTGAGGAGGAGTGCATATTTTGGACCGACACACACACACACACACACGCTTCTATGACCGAAAAAGACGCAACTCACACACACACAAACACTCAAACCTGCACACAAATTGCACCCCCCCAAATTGCGCCCCCCCCCCCCACACACACACACACACACATACACACATGTGCGCTCGTATACAAACGCAAAAGCTGTTGGAGTACCCACATCAGGGCAAAAATGGGAACACTCGCGCACACACGTGTACACTTGCAGACGCGCGAACAATGCGAGCATTTTTTGGGGACAAGATGAAAGTTGAGCGTTGCACTCGTCCGCCTTCATGTTTGGCTCAGATCAAGATGACGTTGTCGTGGAGTGGACTTGCGCCTTGCTGGACTCGGACGGCGACTCGGACCTTTCCGGCGAGGGGAGGAGGAGGAGGAGCCTCAACTCGCGCGCACCTGCCAAAGTGGGAAGCCGCCGGCGTGTTGTGGGCGAGCATCGCTTCGTGTGTCCTGACTGCATGTTCCTCACGGGAGGTGGTCAAAGCCCCCCCCGCCGGCTCAAGAGTTGGATTGATCAGAGGACGTTTTTGGGGGATGGGGGGCTGACCGATTTGATTGGTGAAAGGTTGGCAATCGTTCGTGGACAAAACGAAAAGAAAAAGACGCCATTGCTGTTGCTGTTGCTGTTGCTGTTGTTGGCGTCGTATCCCGGGAGACGCTTGCTTGGCGACGCAAATGGTTGACAACCATTCAGAAGTCTCATTGCCTGCTCTTTGTTGTTGTTTTTTTGGGAAGGGGGGGTGGGGGGTTGGGGGGGACGCCTCGTCATGGAGCGCGCATGCTCGCCTTTGTTTTCAGCCTTCATGTGGAAAGTCAAGCTAGGCTAACGTCGCCATGGAAATAAAGAAATGCCAAGATGCGTTTGTGTGTGTGTGTGTGCTGGTGTTGGATTAGCGCTCGGCTAAGCTAAGGTTCCGTTTTCCAAAATGGCGACAACGCCATCATTTCCATCCCGAATGTGGGATTCATTTTTTTCACGGGGCGGGCACGCAAATGCATTTTTTTCCCCTTTTGCTAAGCAGCGCGGCGCCCAAGCGGGCTTCATCTCGACCCGCGACCTCCAGACTCCGCCAGGTCAGAGTTCACCTTCCTGGCCGCGTGTGCGTTTCGAGCGCTCCGAGGGAGGCGTCTCGTTAGCGTGGCGCCGGCTGTCGCCGTTGTTGTTGTTGTTGTGTCGGAATCAAACTGGGAGCCGGGCGGCGTCTCGGCGTTTTGCGCGCGTGCCCCGAATGGAAATGGCGGCGCGCTGGCGGGCGGGTAACGACCACCTCCCGGAGGCGCCGTGAAAATCCTTCAGCCCGCGCGATGAATGCTGAAAGCGCTCGCCGGCTATTCGATGGCGATTTGGGGGCGCTTCAGAAAGGCCCCACAAAGAAAAGCGACCACCCCCGAAGAGGTTTCGCCGGCACACCGACGCCAGAAGAACGGACGGCGGGCGAGCGTCTGGAACAAGGCCGTCCGATCTTCCCAATCGGGCCGCGGGTGGCTTTCGCCAACGTATTGTTGGCCTCGTCACGTCGTTGCCCCCCCCCGGGTCAGCGGAAAGGAAATTCGCCGACAGAGTGCTTTCTGGCTGGGCGTCGCGGGTCCTCCCAACGCATCGTCGGGACCGTAATTAAGCGCGCCGGCTGATTGAATTGTTGGCGGCGGCCGTCTGAAGACGTTTCAAAAGCAATTTGAAGCGCCGCGTCCGGAAGGCCCCAAAAAGCGGAGATGACGGCGCCGTCCCAGCCGCCATCAATCATGGCGCCGCCTGGGACAGGACGCGCGCGGGGAGACAAACACGCCGCTCGATGTCTATTATCAATCACTGGCATATTGAGGGGCGCCGCCGAGACGGCGAGACGTCGGCGGACGGCGATTTGCGTGCGCGTCAGCCGTCGCCGCGCGTAATTCCCGGGAGCACTTCATTCATCACTCGCGGCCGAGGAGGCGTCGCCGGCCGGGGGCTCCGCTCCCGTCCCGACTTTGACCCCCGACCTCATCCGTCAAGCGGCCAAATCTTCGGCCAATTTGGCCGGCGCGCTCGTTGGGGCTCGCCACGCGCCGCGCCGCGCCGCCGTTTGATTTGCAGCTCGCCCTCATCGTCACGGTAACGCCTCCGGACATCTTGATCGTCGCCAGCAGCAGAATACTCAGGGAGTGGTGGTGGTGGGGGGGAGAGGGCGGCGGGGGGGAGCACAGTCAGTCGCTCGTGCGACTGATGTCAGTTGCGACTGAATTGAAGCGCTCCACCAATGCAACGTTGGGAGCGTGCGCGCCCGCGCTCAGTTCCCGCGAGCCGCTCTCCAAGGTGGCTGCTCGCCGAATTGTTGTGATGTCACCGATCAAGTTCCATCGGCACGGAATGCTTTGCGGCTTGGCGTTTGCTCGCTTCCTTCACGTTTGGGAGCTCAGACGTCATCGTGAGTTTGGGCCGGGCATTCCCGGGGGTGCCCCGTCTCACTTCTTTTCCGGACCGGCGACTGTTCGACTCTTGAGCAGTCGGTAAATTCAGCATTAAATATTCATTAATATAAAATAATAATAATTATTAGTATTTTATATTAAATATTCATTAATATAAAATATTAATTATCATTATTATTTTATATTAATTATAATATAATTAATTGTAATATTAATTATATTATTAATTAATATAATAAGCAATACTAATAGTATTAATATTTTATTAATAATAACATTATTAATAAAATAATAAGTATTAATATTTTAAATTATTAATACTTAATATTTTATTAATTAAGTATTAATAATGATAAAAATTAATTAATTATATTAAAAATTAATTAATAATATTTATTAATAATTAATTAGTTATTTTATATATATATATATATAAATGATTGAGCAGTCAGCAATAAGATTAAGATATCCTTTATTTAAATGTAATTTATTTAAATTTACAATATTAAATAAATGACGTACATTTCCAATATGATACGATTTGCTACTCCGATACCAAGCGCCGATACCATCAGTCCCCTTTTTGATGCGTACAAATTCTCTCTCTCTCTCTCTCGCTCTCGTGGTTTCCCTCAAACTGAATGAAACGAATGTGAATTTTCTCCGCTTGGAATTTCTCTCTCCAAATGCCGCGAATGTGCCGCCGATAGCGGCCTCCTTCCATGGTGTGGGTATTCGCGACGGCGGGGGCCCCCTTTTGAGGCCCTTTCAGGATCAGGAAGGTGGACGTTTTCTGTCGACTTCCTAAAGGTCGCGGGGGGCCGAGGGGATGGGCCGGGTGGGGCCGGCGGCCTCATCCGCTGCCGTCGGGTCGGAGGAAGAAAAAAAAAAAAAGTGAGCACCCAACAAGTGACTAAAACAAAAACCAAGCCGTGCGTCATGTCGTGTGCCGTGTGCCTGTCATGATTCTGTTTGTGGCCAGCAGGTGGCACTGCGGGGCTCGTCCCTGCAGCTGCACACCTGTTGCTCGTTATGCAATGAGTGGCTTGCAAAGGACCCGGCCGACCTCTCAGCGTCGGCTCCTTGTTGCTCTTTGCCACCGCCATGTTTGTTTGTTGCCGTTTGTCTGCTGCTGTGGGTGTCGGCTTCGTTTCGGTCACGCTTCAGTTGTGATTGTTGTTTGCTACTTTGGACTCTGTTTGTCTTGGATTTACTTTTCACTCTGTTTTAATACAATTCGTCAAGTGCCCCCTGCTCCCCCCACCTCGCAAACGTGACAGTCATGTCTTGCGCCTTGTTCGCGAGTTGCCTCCGCCACGCGTTGCGCAACATCAACGCGACATCTCATGACTTGCATACGTCGCAACTTGCAGGTCTCGACTCCCCCCCCCAAAAAAAAACCAACAACCCCAATGTGATTTCCACCCTTCTTCCTCTTCTCCCAAAATGCAATTTGGGTCTGCAGCGTGTCCCCAAATGTTGCTTTGCAAAGTCAAAGCGGACGTCTTATTTTGAAAAGACTCGGCGGTCACGGGACTGCTCTCTGGGGGGCCAGACCTTGACTTTCGACAGAGGAATCTGTCAAGGAATGAAACCATCGAAACAAGTGACTGATGAAAAAAAAAAAGAACCCCCCCACCCCAATTATAACGATTGAGTGCTTTGATGCCACGTCACAACTTGGCGACCATGTGACTCACGCATGCCGCACCACGTCCGTCAGTCACGGCGTGAGAAAAAAAAAAACCCGGCAATTCTTCGGTCTCGCCGTGGCCATCTTGCAGCCCTTTCAAAATAAGACCAAAGCTCGGAATTGAAAACTCGACGTCAAGCGCAAGCGGAGGTTCTGGCGGGCGCGCGCGCGCTTCCGCGCTCGTTCCCGGCAAACATTCCTCCACTGGCGCGCGCCGCAGACACTCGCGGCTGGCAGGCGGAGCGGCGGCCACTCGGCTGGCTGGCGGGGGGCAGGATGGCCGCGCGCGAGGCGCTCCGGTCCGAAGAGCGTCTGCTGCGCCTTGTTGCTCCTTTCTCGGGCGGCCGCTCCGCGAGCCACTTTGGCTTCTGCTTTTGCTTCGGCGCTCGTTCTCGGACCGAGACCGCGGTCCGGACTTCCGGAGCTCCATCGGAAGGTTAAAGAGGAGGAAGAAGAAGAAGAAGAAGAAGAAGAAGAAGGAGAAGCGGCAGCAAAGCGAGACAGGAGGAGGCGGCACCATGATCCGGATCTTCCCGGACTTCAGCGTGCAGGTGACGGCGTCGGCTGCCGGCGGCGGCGGCGGCGGCGGAGGGGGGGCGGCCATGGTGAGCGGAGCCCCGCCGGGGCGCACGCCGGTCCCGGGGGCGACCAACGCAAGCCCGCAGGGCGCGCAGGGACTCGCCGGCTACCAGCAAAGGTAACGCGGCTCGGCTCGGCTCGGCTCGGGCGACCTGTGGCTCCTCCGCACTCCGACGTTGCATGCGGTCGGCTTTTGGAAACCTCGACGCCTTGCAACTTGCTTAGCCTTGTTGTTGTTCTCTTGGAAGAATGCGAGTTGCGCGAGACGCCCCCGTGGACGCGCAGGTGGCTACGGCCGTTTCGCAAATGTTGAAGGATGAGAAGGGGGTGAAGGGGGTCAAGTGCAAGCGCGACCGATCCAAGTCCGCGACTGCGAATGTCCGCAAGGCAAAGTGGTGGCGCGCGCGCGAAGAGCGACTCAGACTCGCCGGTGGTGGTGGTGGGGGGTGCCCTTTGCACCTTGACCATGTCCCTTCTCTCCTTTGGTCTTGGCCTTGTGCCCCCTTGCCCCCCCCCAGGATGCGGCGCTTCCGTCCTTCGACACTCGCTCGCCCCTCGCATGCTGTCAGTGATTGCTTGGAGGTCCCGCGCAGTGGCCTGGGGGGTCGCTGTTTCCTTTTGGGGGGGGGGTTCTCATCATCGCACACGGTGGGGAGCCCGACGCATAAACACGCACTTGTCAGGTATTCCCAAAACAAGTGTCTCTCTGATGAAGTGCAACAGCTTTTTATTGGGGGGGGGGGACATCAATCCGTGCCTGCGTGGGTTTTCTTTGGGTACTGCGCTTTCCTCCCCGCCTCCACCCCCACAAACAAGCGCAGTCGGTGTCGATTGTCCCAAGGCGCGATTGTGAGCGTGAACGGTCAAATTCCTGTTCTGATTTTTACTAAAGGGATGGAAATTTAAGCCCCCCCCCCCCGCACCCCCAGAATTCATCGATGAATTGGAAAAAATAAGATGAAATGGCTGCAAATTTCAGCCCTGCGACTTTTGGAATGTCAAGTTGCAACGATGCGACCGTTGGCCTGTGTGCACCTTCCTGACCTTGGTGGTGACGCCCAGACAAAAGTTTCATATTACAGCCAAGCCTCGGTTTTCGTACATAATCCGTTCCAGAAGACTGTTTGAAAACCGAATTGTTCAAAAACCAAAACCCTGTTTCCCATTGGAATCAATGTAAATATTTTTAATCCGTTCCAAGTCAAGAAAACAACTTTTTTAAACCACTTTTTTTTTACTATTTCACACCCTAAACTGCACACATGTAATAAGAGAGCAGCTAATATGTCAAATACTGTACGAACAAACTGTAATGTGTTTTATTTTCACCAATTTTCACATTAACTCAGTAACATAAAAATTGAAGGAACATCTCTCTCTCTCTCTGTCGTGGGGCGTGTATTGACTAAAAAAAAAACTAGAAAAAGACATCGATCCATTGTGTTGTTGTGCGTGGCACGCGGCTGCGCCGACTTGGCGATCACTTGTTGAATTCCACAAAAGGCTTTTCCATTCCCAGCTCTGCAGAGCAATTCACACGTTTACCGCTGTGAAAATATCCGCTGTCAAAAAGTCACGGCTCGCCCCAAAAAATCCACTCACTGCCTCCCAAAACAAATCGTGGATGCATTGTGAGCATTTTCCTGGAAAAATTGCCCGTTTTTTTCCCCCATTTCGACTACGGGTTCCCCAACGTAGAAACCATGTCATGCGCATTCGTTCGTTTAAACTCAACCAACATATACATCATTAATCCTCGTTGGGATGTGTTTTACGCTTTGCGCTGAGCAGCGACGACGTCGTTCACGGTGGCCCAATAGCCGCATTCCAAAGTCGATTTCTCTTCACCGCCGATTCCTCTGTGGAGGCCAGCGCATCCAAATCCCAAACTCGATGAATCGTCGCAGGCCCTGCGGAGCTCCACCGATGAGTTCAACGTCAAGCACCCGCGGCAGAATCCCAAGCGCGATTGGCGACGACGAAATGATGTCCTTTAATTATGTCCAAAAGTCATTGCATTAAAAATCAATCAATCAATCAATCAATCCAAAAATCAAAAATTGGGAGCGCTCGATTCATCGTCTCAGGGAACTCCGTCAATCATTGTTTCATCCGCGTCAACTATGTCGCCGATTGGGTCGAAGGCAGCGAGGGAGCGCTCGATTCGTCGTTCCGGCAGTCCCGCCGTCGGCGATATCGAATTCGCCATCGAGTGGCGAGCCGATGTCGGATGATGCGTTTCGTAGCGACTGAGCGGTTGGCAACGAGTGAAGGATTGCCAACGCGTCGCTCAATCCCTCATTGCAAAATCCAAAATTCACCACCCGCGAGACAGGTGGGGGGTTGTTTTTTTGGGGGGACAACCTTCCAGTCAAGTTTAGCCTGCTTTCTGCTTTTGGATTTGTTTAGCCGCCCGCTTGGCGCCGCGCAGCGTGCCTACGACCTTGAGGGGTCATTGGCGGAGGGAGGCGGCGGAAGGCTCTTCATGACGCCAAGCTAGGCTAGGCTACGCTAACAATCAGATGACACGTTTACCGATGAGCACGCACCCCCTTAAACGCAGTTTTCCACCAGAGAGAGAGCCGAGCTGAGCTCGGCAGCCATTTTCCTTTGGAAATGAACAAGATGGAGCATCTTCACGTTTTGGGGCTTTGAAGCCAAACGTCACGTGCACACTCGCCTCATTTCAGCTCACCAACAGGTTCCAGAGGAAACTTGGGGAGCGCGTGCGCGTGCCTGTGAGATTGACGAGGTTGTGAGTGGCCCATGCGCCCCCTCCTCCCCATTCCCATGCGCCCCCTCCTCCCCATTCCCAATCACCCCTTGCGCCGTCATCGGATGCAACCTGGAAGACGCGACCTGGAGGGAATTCACCACAAGGCGCTCGCCCACGCGCACGCGCATTGCACATGCATTGAGGCGTTTTTGTTTGTTTTGGTTTTTGCCTCGCGCGCGTGCTTGCGCGCACGCGGCGGGCGAGCGGCGTGTTTGCTGCACGCACGCGGAAGAGAAAATACGCCGAGGCGGAGGCGGAGGAGGAGGAGGACACCGAGGCGGACACGCCGCTGCCCGACTGCCCACCGGGGGTGTCGTCCTCTCGGACGCCTTTTCTTCTTCTTCTTCTCCTTTTCTGGAGGGGGGCGGGGGGAGTTTTTTTCCCCCCCTTGATCGTTCTCGTCGTCCCGATTCCACGCGTGGGAGGAGTCGAGGCTGAGCTCGGAGCTCCGCCGCGGCCGGCATCGCGCGGACGTCGGAGGCGCCTGGCGGGGTCCCCCTTCTCCCCCTCGCCGCGCTCGGCATGCGGCCCGCCGAGCGTCCCCTTTCCAGCGGCCGCGCGCGGCGCGCCCGGACGCGGCTTTGTCTCGCGCGGCCGCCGCCGTGACGCATTGGCGCTGCCGCCGCCGCCGCTTGCTGCTGCCGACGCCTGAGAGGAGAAGCTTGCCCCCCCCCCGCCCCGCGCACCCCCACCGCGGGAACATGGCGCCCACCAAGGCCAGCATCCAGCACGAGCACGCGCGCACGCAACGGTAAGCCGCGCGTGGCGGGGTTTCGGCGCGCGTGACGCTTTGCGCTAGCTGAGCAACAGTGTCGCGCGCGCGCGCGCGCGCGCGCCCCTCGGTCAATAATGCGTAAAGTGAGCCAGAAGGCACGTGAGCGACGAGCGTGCCGGAACGGCCTCGTCGCCGCCTTGTCCAATTGAAACAAGTGCGGACACCCCCCCCCCCGCGCCCCCCTCCCCAACTTGTCACTTGTTGCTGGCTCGAGATGATGACGCGGTTCTCGTTCTTGTTTGTTGCGTTCAAATCTTCGGCGCCGACTCACGATGACTTTCGGCCTCTTTCGCGCTCGCTTCTTTTTTTCAAACTATGAGACCCAAAAAAAAGAAAAAAGTCTTTGAAGAGTCACGATGGACGTTTGCGGCGCTCGTTTGCGCTCGTTCGTTCTCCCGCAGAGAATCGGCCAAACGTAGCGCTTGAGAGCCTTGCCGAGAGTGGACGTCGAACAAGCTCCCCAACCGTTGAGATGCACTCAAAACCCCCGAAATGCTGCGCGCGCCGCCGAGTCGGGCCGCCGCGGCGTGCGCTTCGCTTCCGTTCGGAAGTCGCGCGGGCAAACGTTCGGAGGGCAACCCACCTGCGGCGGCCGCTGGGCACGTATTCTTTGTCCTCCGCCACGAACGAGCGATCCCACTGCGCCCTGGCGGGAACGGCGCAATGTCCGCTGAATCAAAGCCCCCCCCCAGAAAAAAGGGGGGGAGGGGGGGCAGGGCTCTGAGTTCGTTTCGCCTTGGCCGAACGATGTCGCTGCTTTCGGTTTTGATCGATTGATCCGCTTGACAAACGTTGTTGTTGTTGTTGTTGTTGTTCGGCCTTCCCGCTCACGGCGCCGCTGCCGCTTGCCTTATTGGCAGAAGAAGGACGCAAAGTCAGAGAGAGCTTGAAGGAGTTGTTCAGTTTTGGGCTGGATGACGGCGCGTGTGCTTAGCCGCATGTTTTTGCTCACTTGTTGTCACGCCACCAAAAGGGCCAAAGCCAAGCGAAGAGGAAAAGAAAGTCCTCGGTCTCCGGCACACATGTTGAAGTGATGCGTGTTGCGAGAGCTTTGCATGTCGAGGAGTTCAGCTGGGCTGGGGTTGTTCGCCAAAGACGCGAAGGAGAGTCTCCACGCTGCTCTTGTTTTGGGGGTTTTTGCTTTGCAAAGCTGCACCGAATCCATCCAACCGCAGGTGTAGCGCAGGCCATTTAGCTTAGCGTAGCTAGCATAGCTAAGCTAAATGGCTAGCATAAATGGCTAAGCATCTGGCTAGCATACGTATGCTATTTAGCATCTGGCTAGCTATCCCATGGCTTAGCATCTGGCTAGCATAGCTAGCCAGCATAGCTAGCCAAATGCTAAGCCATAGCATAGCTAGCCAGATGCTAAATTGCATACGTAGCTATTAGCGGCAGACACCCATCATATGTGTGTGTGTGTGATGAGTTGACTTTGTGCGTGTTGGCAAGCAAAAAGTTTTTCTTCGGTTTGGGTGAAAAATTGATGGCCGCTGTTTTGGTGTTGTTTTGTTTTTGCGTTGAATTGTGGCCAATCGTCACCAAAAGCCGCGAGAGGCGGAACGGGTCCACATGAACGGGTCCAAATTGGGCAGCGTCTCGGGTGGGTATCGGCCGATAAACGTTGAGCTGGAAAGTGGTCGTCGCGCGCTGGCAGCTTCTCAAGGGCGGGCGGCGTTTCCTTACTTGGATTTGGCGGGATTTCTTCTCGTTCAGCTTCTTCCCGCCTCACTTGGGGCACCTGAGCGGTCTTCTGGCCGCGCTTGCGTCCGTGAGCAGCGAGTGCCAACGGCGAATCCAATTCCTCGTCAAAATGGCCGCCGGCGCTTTGTCCGCCTTCGCCGGTCATTCATCTTTGAGTCGGGGCCGTCGTAATTCATCCTCCGGCGGCGTCCGCTCCCCCGCCGCCCTCCTCCGGCGGCGCCCGGCGGCCACTTTAGCCCGGGCGCGAGGATCCGGGCGTTTGAGGCCCGATGGGCATCTGGAGGACAGCAAATTAATTTCCCAGGTAGTGGGCGAGGAAGCCAGCCGGTGGGGGTCGCACCGACCACGACGAGAGGGGGTGGCGGCTCCTCCGCGAGCTGGAAGATGAGTGACGTCATCAAGTCTCCAGGCCCCAATCGTCAGCAGCGTTTTGAAAACTTTAAAAACTCGCAATGCCAAGACGGCCATTTTGGCTCAAATTGTCAAGGTAGCGGGCGGCCATATTTGCCATTTTCATTCTTCCGTCATCACGCGGCATCCGTCTCGGAAGCGCATGTGCGCCCCCCCCCCCACCCCGCGCTGTTAATTGGAGTGTGAGGTCCATGACAGCGCGGCGGCATCGGCGGCTCGTCAGCGACATGAATGAGAATGATCGCGGCTTTAAAAACAAGTCGCCAGTCTGTTCCACACGCTGACCAAACTCATTAACGGGCGCCCCCTCGTTCTCCCGCTCCGTCTCCTCGTCCAAGGTCGCTTGCGGCTCCGCTTACCTCGTCGCTTCCCGTTTGGCGTCTCTTGCGCTCGCGGCTCCAAAGCGGCTCGCGTCTTCGCCCGGGCCGGGGGTCGCCGTCGGCGGGACGCCGTCACCGAGACGCGGCATCCCCATCGCAGCCTTTCGCAACTTTTGGGCCGTCGCCGTCACTGTGAATGTTTCCAATGGTCGCTGCGCTACCTCAGCTCCGCCCCCCCGCACCTTAGCTCCGCCCTCGGTCACCACGCACTCGCTCACGCCGACTCAGCGGTTCCAAGTGGCCCCCCTCGCAATGGGATCATTTCAACCCCCAACCAGTTGAACATTTCCATATTCAAGTTTTTTTTATTTTGCTGGTCGCGGCAGTTAACGCAACGGGAGGATTACGCGCACGCGCCCTCAAAACTCTTGCACGTGTGCACACGCTGGCTGGAGTGTGTCGCCTGAGCGGCGGCGGCGGAAAAAAAAAAAAAGAAAGTATATTTTCCAGGAGTAGATAAGAGCCCGGGTGTAAGTTTGCCGGCTGTTTATTTCCATTTTAATAACGCTCATCTTTCATACGTCCTGTCAAGATGGCCGACGCGACGCGGCGGCGGCGCGCTTTCTTCCAAGCTAGCGGGCGGGTTAACGTCACGGCGCGCAGCCTGGAAAAGGGAGCCGCAACGTTGAGGTTGCCGCTTTCCTTGAATGCGGTCCTCATTCCGGACGGCGAGCTAGCATGCGAAACCGCCGCAAATCGGAGAGGTAGCGTGGGCGCGGAGAGTCGTCAAGAAAACAAAAAATGAAGCGACCGCCAGTGCAACGATAACGTCAAATGGGCCGCTTTCCTCCAAGCTAACGGGCTAGCAATGTTAGCCGTTGCGCGTTTTGTTTGGAAGCGTGAAATTGTTTACCGTCTTCATGAGTGTGGCTTCAAAGGCTTAAAACGGGCTAGCACGCTCGCTAACGTCGACGATTCCGCTCGGTCGTCGTCAACATTTTTGTCCTGTTTGCTTTTATGGCGGGTGCAGCGTCACTCGGGGAACCGCAACGGGAATTCCTGGCAACACAAAAGGGCTGAGCTGCGTTCGTTTGGCCTCGGACGGAGCTAACATCAGATTAGCCTTTCTACTTCCTGCGCGGTCGTCTGCAATGTCCCATTTGTCAGTTGTGGTCAATGAATTCCGAACGCAGCGTCACTCCGGACTACCGAGCGATGACGAGCTTCCTTCTCACAGGTCGGACATTTTCATTTTTGTCTGTTTTTAATTTTATGGCTTTGACATCGGTCTGGAGTGCCGGATAGCATGCTAATGTTAGCCACATTTCACTCAGGCTGCAATTTGCCAATCTCCGAACGGCCATCATGCAAAAAATGTTTGCAGGGGCTGGCGGGGGGGGGGAAGGGGGGGGGTCTGCAAGCCTAAATTTCCCCTCTGATCCGGTTGGCCGGCTGTCACCGTGGCAACTGCCACTGCGACTTCAGCGTGTACCTAATCAAGCGACCGATGGCGGATGATGTCACGCGACGCGACGGAACCTCCTCTGAGGGACGCCATCGGTGCGCTTTTCTCCTCCTTTTACCGACGAAATGCGTCTCTGGGGAGTGGCGCGCATGCACACACACACACACACACACACACACACACACACACACACACACACACACACACACACAGATTATTCCAGCGTTGCTCTCATACTATGCGGAGACCCCTGAGCAGAGGATTTCCCATGCTGTCACGTGTGTGTGTGTGTGTGTGAGAACGTGACGCCCTGATGCCCCCCCCCGGCGACCTCCACTTGTCCTCTGCCTTTGTCCTTTTGCCGTCTAATTGGTGCTTGTTTAGAACCGGCAAAGGTGTTCAGCGGCTGCAATTCCCAGACTGCTTCTTTATTTGCGAGCTATTAATGAAAAGGAAAGGGAGGCGGGGCACTTCACGTTATGTGTGTGTGCGTGTTTTCTTGCGGGGGTGGGGGGGACAAATGGTGTGCTTGTGTTGTGGGAAGGACATATGTGACTGCGTGCGTTTCCTGAAAAAAAAAAAGTGCCGTTAGCTTTAGCGCCATTAGCATTGCTAGCATGTGCAGCCGACGCGACGGGGCGCGTCTCTTTTTCAGTCTCAAGTTTGTCTGCCGTACGAGTATTTCGCTCAATCGGATCGTAAGCGACGTAGCGACGACTCTGGCGGACGAGACGCTCTCAGATGGAAGCGCCGGCCGGTGAGAAGGGAGAGCTCTGGCGCACAAGTTGGTTTGTGTGCGCGCGCGCGTCCGCGCAATCGTTGACTAGCGGGTATGTGGGAACGCGTTTTCATTTGCGTAGCTGAGCGCCGCTGTGTGGCGGCCATGTTTTTCATCGTCGAGCCTCAGAAATTAATTTGGTGTTGTTCCCCCCCCTCCCCGGGAGATCGAAGGTGTTTAGCTTAGCTTCGCATGCTAACTGCGCAGTTCCTCGTGAGGATGAACTCCGCTCAACTTGTTTGAACTCAGACTCGGTTCTTCATTGACTCACTGCTCACCCCCCCGCCCCCCACTAATAAGTGGAGAGTTCGCGCAGGCACACACACACACACGAAGCTGTTCGCTCCGAGCCGCAAAGCAGCTGTGACAGAAATTGAGCAAGAGGTCACGCTCGTGGCGTGGACAGGAAGTAGCTAGCGGGAGCGCCGGCGTCAAGCGCTTGCGTGTCCCCCGCACGCGAGCGTTCGCAAAAACTTGTCGTCCCAAACTACATTTCTTGCCGCCTCTCTCGGCCGCCGCCGCCGCCGTCGTCGCCGTCGTCCTAATCTGAGCGCCATCATGGCGCCGTCCGGCCGACAAATCCGCCGTTATTTGAACAGATGCTCGGGAATCCATTGTGCTGATAAGTTGCCTCTAGTTAGCATTTAGATTACCCGCAAAAATGGAGCAATTTACGACTCTCCCTCCCAGCATCAAACCCCCTTTACCGCCATCATTTTCTCCTCCGACGCCCCCAGCCCCCGCCCCCAACACCCTTGGAGTGTGTGTCACGCTTTGTGCTCTGCTGCTCTGCTGGCAATTACACTGACGACTCTGTTAGGACGCAAGCAGGGGGCCGCGAAGGGGGCCGGGGTGGTGGTGGGGTCGTTCTTAGTTGGCCAGAAGCAAATGGTGGGAAAATGCACCTTCACAAGCTGCGAGTCGAACACGCTCGCTCTCCAATTTGCCAATGGAAAATCCTTTGCAGTTGGCATCGGCGGTTGAAAAGGGGGGGGGGGCTCCGAGCCGGGAGGGGGCGCCAACGTCGGGCACTGTCGGCGGCGGTGCGGACCTTCCTCGGGTCCTTGATTTGCTTGGGTGGTCGTGCCAAACGGGCATCAGTCATCTCCGCCTTGACCATCAGGGGGCGTGCCGTCGGCGTGGCGTCGGACGATGATGTCGCTCGGCCACGCCGGGCTGCGGAGTTCGGCCGAGGATTTGGTGCGCTTTTGCAGACTTTTGCCGGCTGTGCCGAGCGTGGACAAAATCACCGCAGTCAAATGCGCCGGTTGGCTTTTCTCCGCTCGATGCCGTGACGTGTTCCACTCACGCGGCTCAGACTTTCAAGCGCGCCGGGGATTTTGCCAGCGTCGCCTTTTGCTGCTTTGCATTCCGTTTGTCAACATTGGACAATTTGCAGTTTTGGGTCCCTTTGCCCGCTGCAAA